>CM053789.1:527131209-527286209 GCA_028749045.1 Cupressus sempervirens | reverse complement strand
AGCAAAAAGGGAAAGGAAAACATCTAAAAGTATCAAAGACTCAAGAAAGAGTGGAAATAGAGAGCAACGACCTCCTCAATAGCAGCGGATAAATGAAGAAAAAGATAATGGAATTTTCGAGATGGCTAATTTGAAAAAGACAGAAAATGTATCCAAGGAAAACCATCCTAAACTCAACTCAAATCTTACAAATAAAGGTGAGGAATAGGAAAAGACCTCAAGTACCAAACAAGTAGTAATCAAAAGGGATAATAAAAAGAGTAATATAGAGGGTATTGAGAATCATTTTCTATTCAACTATGATGAGAAAATGGTATAGGATTCTATAATACAAAAGGAAACAAGTGAATTGGAGCACATTCAGTTTCAAGATATGGAAGACAAAATACCATCTCCAGCATCCCAAAAGCTACACAAGTTCTAGAAAACACCAATAACTTCAAAGAGCTCTCCATTTGCTCCTAACAGTAGCCATCAATGCAGAGATTTGAACACAGGGACAACAAATAAGGTACCATTAAAAGAACTCAAGATTTTTTGAATAAGGATAGCATCTTGGATCCAGTAGTGGAAGAACTGAGCATGGCAAAATCAGAAGAAGACAATTTGAACCATCTTACCGACCATCTGGTTCAAGTCTTTTTTGTTGATAATATTGATGAAAGCACATAGGCATAAAAAGAGGAATTAATTCAGGAAATCCTCAAATTAGGAGGGAATAACTATACATATGAAGATCTAAGAAAAGATGTATTAAAGATTGAAAAGGAGGATAATAATCTGAGCCAATCTCAGATGAAAGAGCAACGATTAATGCAAGAACAAAAGGATAAAGATATCGGCAAAAATAGAAAAGTGGGATCAACTACTAACTTAGAGAAGCATTTTGGCCTTGTGAATCAACTACTTAAAGAACTAATATAGGAAGAATCAGAAAAGAGCCCTCAAGAAAAGATTGATGCAGCTAAGAGGTAGAATCTAACTTAGATTAGCTGGGGATTCAAATGAACCAAGAAGGGCTTAAATCCCTTATCTGTGGCAAAATGAAAGGCAAAAGAGGTAGAAGATCAATTAAAGAACTCAAACAAGCAGACATGCATAGTAGAGAACAACAAAAGATTGACCAAATTTTTAATGCTAGGAAGGGGAAGTGCCTTCCCGAGGAGGTATGGAGATCACGACATGGAATGCTAGGGGACTTAATGCCCCTAGAAGAAAGAGGTTATTAAAACATAACCTCAAATCCTTTGATTCTGACATTGTTCTCATCTAGGAAACTAAACTAAATAAGGTAGAAATTTCTAAAGTAGTTAAAATGTTAGGTTTGTGGCATTCAGTTTTTCAAGAATCAATAGGGGCTTCAAAGGGTTTAGGGATCCTCTGTAACCCTAGGAGGGTACATATAAACATCCTTAATATAAGTAATAATTGGATGAGTGGCTAGGTTTAGAGCCTAAAATCTGATCTCAAATTCATCCTCATAAATGTCTATGGGCCTATTACCAACCTTGGTAAAAAATTAATTTGGGAAGAAATTGGCTCTTTTATGAATAATTTTAAAGATAATCTTTTCCTCCTAGGAGGAGACTTTAACACAATCTTAGATATTAAAGAAAAAATAGGTGGTAATTACCAATTATCGCAAGCTTCTAAGGACTTCAAGGTATGGTACGATTCTCATAGCCTAATCGATATTCTAATTAGTAATGACAGTTATACTTGGAACAACAGGAGACAATATTTTGCATACATAGCTAAAAAATTGGATAGGTTTATGTTAAAAGGGGACCCTGATGCTAATAATTTGAATTATCATTCTTCCATGCTACCAGTTGTTAGGTCTAATCACTTTTCGATTATATTTGAATTTTCAAAACCACATAAACCTGCTAGGAATCCATTTAAATGTGATAAAATGTGGTTCTTAAATTTTGACTTTATTAAAAACATCAAAGAATGGTGGGATCAAGACAATTTTGAAGGATAAGTAGGAGATAATTTCCACAGTAAGTTAAATTGTGATATTGCTATTAGGATTTAACTATGTAATCCTGATAGCAATATCACAATTTTGAAGGATCTAAGATGTTCGTATTTGTTTCCAAAATGAGGATGCTCAAGGAACAAATCCTCAGATGGAAAGGGGAACACTTTAATAACATTTTTAAAGAAAAATTAGATATAGAAAAACAATTACAAGACTTAAAGTCAAAAGTTATTAAGAAAGGGATGAATAATGACAGCTATATGTGAGAAAAAGATTTATTAGCAAGGCAAGAAGATATCCTGGCCAATGAGGAAATTTTCTAGAGACAAAAATTTAGAGAAAAATGGTTAGATGAAGGAGATTGGAATACAAAATTCTTCCATAATTCCACCTTATACAATAGATCAAAGAGCAGAATTACTTCTATTAAGAATCATTTGGGTGTTATGACAAATAAATTGAGTGAGATCGCATACATCTTCATCAACCATTTTTAGAACACTTTAAACAACTATGAAGGGTCTAATAGATTAGCACAAGTTAATCTACTTAAAGTTATTCCTAAAATTGTCACATCAGAAGATAATAGGATTATAAACAAACCTATTTCACTAGAAGAAGTCCAAAAGGTGGTGTTTGATATGAATCTCGATAAATCCCTGGGCCCAGATGGCTTTCAAGCCTTTTTTTTATCAAAAATGTTGGTATATCATAGGTTTAGATCTCTGGAAAGCAATCGAAGCATCTAGAAATGGGAACACTCTTTTATCAGAAATCAATCATTCATTCCTCACTTTGATTCCCAAAAAGTTAGTATCTAAAACCCCAGGAGACTTCAAACCCATTGCATTATGTAATACGGTGTATAAAATTTTCTTCAAAAATCTAGCTAACAAGTTAAAGGATATACTTCCTAAAATTATATCAAAAGAACAAACAGGTTTCATGTTGAGCAGATCCATACTGGATAGTATTATTACCATTCAAGAGATAATCCACTCAGCACAGATGAACAAAGAGTCACGTATGTTCATAAAACTCGATATTCAAAAAGCATACGACATGGTTGATTGGAGATTTCTCTGTAAGGTTTTGGAAGCCTTTGGTTTCTCACATCAATGGATCAATCTTATCTACAAATTCATATCTATCATCAAAATCTCAATTCTCATTAACGAAACACTGGAAGGTTACTTTGATATCTCTAGAGGCATTAGATAGGGAGATCCATTATCCCCCTCCCTTTACATTATCATGGCTAAAGAATTTAGGAGAGCAGTGACTGATGCATACAACAGGCAAAAAATCTCAGGCATTCTGGTCACTAAAAATATGCCCAATATCACTTGCCAACAGTATGCTAATGACACTATCTTGCTAGGAAGAAGTAGGATAGATGAGGCTCTGGGTCTAAAATCCATTATTAAAACATATATGGAAGCATCTGGTCAAAAAGTTAATGAGCTCAAATCTAAGATTTACTTTATGAATATGAAACTAGCATTAGAACAGTAGATCTGCAAAATTATGGGATACAAAAAAGGTCAATTTCCATACAAGTATCTGGGAATTGCCCTAGAAAAAGGGCTGAAATCTAGCAAGGTGTGGTGTAAGACCTTTGAAAAAATGGATTCAAAACTCAGTTGCTAGAAGGATAGATGGCTAACAAAGGCCCAAAAATGTTCTAAGATCATATTAGTATTATCAGCCATTTCGACCTTTCCATTATCTTGCTTGTCATTGTCTAAACGAAAACTCCTTAAATTTGAATCCAAAATGCGTAATTTTCTTTGGAAAGACTATGAAGAGGACAAAAAATTGGCACTCATTAAGTGGGAGAAAATTTGTAAACCTAAGGACTTGGGTGGGCTAGGGATCAAGAATCTACAATGGCAAAATGAAGCACTAGGGGCAAAACTCATATGGCGCCTCTATAAGGATAGAGATAAAAAATGGGCCAAGATAATATACAATAAATACTTAAATGTGAAGGATCCCCTATCAATTTTTAGGATGAAACACCCTTCGAAAGGGTTAGAATGTTGGAACTTTATGCTAAAATGTCAACATTTGATTTCAAAGTACTTGACTTGGGCTATAGGGAAGGGCAACGAGGCTTTTTTTTGGGAAGACTCGTGGGATGGCCACCCCCCTTTGCATCTTAGTTTCCTAGTTAAGGATCTCAAAGAAAAATTAACTTCTTTATGGGGAAGCAAAGTTTGAGACTATAGGACTATAGTTTATGAAGATGGTAAACCAAAATGGGTGTGAAAATCCCTAGATGGCATGGACGTGGATGTTGAATCAATTAAAATATATGGAAAGCTATTGGAAGATAGAAGGATTAGGCAATCAAAAAAGAAAGATGAACTTATATGGACTACATCTAACGATGGTAAATATAGTGTGAAAAATGGATATAGGGTTATTGTAGACTCTCAAAGATGGGACATTGTGGACATTCCTCTCAAGCTGTGTTGGGACTCCTCGTGTCTCCCTAAAGTAGGCTTTTTCTTATGGTTGGCATTTCAAAATAGAATTCTGACCATGGATGGGATGAGGAGGTTTGGTTTGCAAGGTCCATCTAGATGTGTTTTATATAAGAAAAAAAGTGAAGACTCATATCACATCCTATTCAGTTGTCGAATGGCTTAGGAGTATGCTGGGATGGTCAACACCGTTCCCAAATTATTTGCATAACCTACTTAAGGGATGGCCCACTAGCCACATCAAGGGAGTTTACAATAAACTATGGAACATCTATCCCTCCATTCTAATATGGGAAATCTGGAAGGAAAGAAATCAATGCATCTTTCGCAACCAAGAATCGAAACCTAAAGAATTAGTTTTAAAAATTGAAGCTAGTATTGTGGAAACTACTAACTCGCAACCTCAAAAATTCTTGGAAAGAGGAAGGCTCCTTTTCCATATGGGATGAGCAAATGAAGAAGAATTGGGTTAAGCTAATCAACCCCCCGCTTTATTACCCAAAGACTAGTAAGGAGGCTAGAGATAAATGTAGATGGGTCCCCCCCCCTGAATGAGTGGGCTAAATTGAACTTTGATGGTGTTGCTTGAGGCACTCCTGGCAAGGTTGTTATTGGTTGCATCATTAATGATGAGAATGGTCACTAGATAGCTAAAAAAGCTATGTTTATTCAACCTACTTCCAATAATCTTGTGGAATTAGAAGCATTGAAGCAAGGACTTCAATTGTGCCAAAAATTGAAATTAACCAAACTTATTATAGAGGGAGATTCATAAATCATTTTAAATGTGATTAGAAAATGATCAACCCCCAATTGGGTGTTCAACTCCAATCTAGAAGAGGTCCTTGCTCTTTTAGATGAGTTTGCAGACTGTAGGATCTGTCACATTTATAGGGAAGGCAATTAGATAGCAGATAGTTTAGCAAATTTGGGGGCAAATGGGGACAATTTAGTAATCATTAAGGACCATTTTCCTCTACCAAAATTATGATGGTTTTTCTATTCTGGTTTGTGCCCTATCCTCTCATCTGATTTTATTCTTCTCCAAGTATTGTCTTAGTTTTAGTTTTCGTCTTCTTGAATCATGAAGACTCTGTTGGATACTTCCTCATATATATATATATATTCATTTGTCCAATTTCTTTCCTCTCATCTATAAGCATTTATTAGTATAAGTCAGCGGCATTCTTATTGATATAGGCTCAAATCTTATAGCTATATAAAAATTTATTTTTACGTATGTTATTAAAGTCGTATATGTGTATATATATATATTCCACTACATATATGCCATGTATTATCCCCTCGGGTCACATTTATCTTAGTAATATCAAGCCTCCAAGTCTCTACCACACAGAAGGTCTTGATTTGGTTATAGTTTTTTAGGTATATCAGTTGATGCAAGGGTCCACTTGTAAATTTCCCCCCATCATGAATTGGGATGGCTCTTCACTAGCCTTTATGTGCACTATTGGCTTCAAACTAGTCAATGATTTTCCCATCATATTAAAACTAAGGCAAGGTAATGCTGAGCAAGAGCAGGTTGCATCATCAAATGACATCATCAATATCACCTTCCAGAGGCTTCTTTTGTCTTTATCTAGGATCTCTTGGTCACACTACCATTTGTCATCCTCATTTCATAAATATGGAAACAAACATTTGTCTCTTTCATGCATCCGAGAATCGAACTATGGCCTTTTGTGGAAACATAAAACCATAGTGATGGAATAGGATCCTCACCTCGGTGGATGATATGTCACAAATCACCATCAGCAAAGCCATCGAAGAAGAGGCCTTCAATTACCAATTCACTTAGAGGACCAACAGTGACATCATCAACTCCATCGAATGCATGGTGAGTGCGAAGGTGGCATTGCCATTATAAGACTCTGTTATGATATATTTGTCCCAACTTGGAGGGAAGGACTGGAGAAAGTAGTGAGAAGTATTGATGATAAATTTCATATCCCATTACCATAGAAGTATATGAAACTGTTGTTGGGTGCCCCTGAATTGGAAACTGTCTTTCGGCGTTCGTCTCTAGTAATTTGGGAAAGTGTGGCTTTCTATCGCGAATGGCCTAAAATGGAGGCCATCATCCATTTTCTGCTTTGTTGGTGAGGAATCATTTTTGAAGATAATAAGGAATGGTTGATGAATTACCTTACTTTTTCCTAGGCATACATACAACCAGGAGTGAACTTTGACAACTTGGATGCCCTAGAATTTTGCACGCTGAATTCAGAAAAATCCAGCAAGGCTAAGACTGGTTTGGATTTCCCTCCTAAATTTCATGTTGAGAACCCCAATGACATATCTGAAGCCATCATGGTGGTCTGGAAATAAGGTGTGGCCTTTGCTGGTTTTTTGGGTTTTTGATAAAGTACAGTTAGGGGTTTGTTTATAAGCAGATAAACAAGGTACCTTGTACAGTCTAGGTGGGATATAGTTTGATCCAAAGTTATTAAGATGATCGACAATGGCTTATAGATACCTTCTCTAATATAAGAACAATCTATGTATGAAGTTTTGTATTGTAAATGTTAGCAGCTATACTCTCTTCTATTAATATGTACTAAATTTGGGCAGAATATAAGAAGTATGTTATTACTAGAATTTGTCTGTTAACCTTTATCTTGAATGATTTAGGATTCATAGTATTTTGGTTTTCTCTTCTAAATTTTATATCATCAATGCTTTATTTACTTTACTTTTGAAATGGTTTAGTATTTAAATTATGGTTCAATTTAGCTATTCATTTTTCATAGTTAGCATTATGCTCTACAAGCATTCCTTCGATTAGTATCTTTGCTGGTATTAGGATTTTAGAGCTCGTTAGGATGTATCAATTCAGTAATACTTTGTAGGTGGGGCTTGTTCTGATAATATTTAAGACCTAATTATAATGTAATCATTTGATTTAGGGGTTTCATGACCCTGTATCTGACTAAGAGGAGGTGATACAGTTTCAATTTTCTATCTTATAAACCCAGATTAATGGCAAATTCGATCTTCCTCATTTATAGTCTCAGATTAGGGTTTGCCTCCACAAAACTAGGGCTAGGGTCAGATTGTCTATATAGACCATTGATTTGTACACAATTGCTATAGGGCTCCCTAGGTGTTAAGGTTTGAGAATGGATAAAGGAGGTTGCTTGGATCATCTATTTCTAATCCTTATTTAGTCACCTCGGTTGGTAGTATAGCCATGGTTTGTAACTAGTTTTTTGAATTTGAAATTGGTGTTTAAGGTAACCCAATCCAATTTGAATTTGTTTTGTATTCTTGAGGAGATCTCCACTGGAGGTTAGGGCTAGAGGCACTGATTGGATTAGGTCAGATTATTTTTCTCAATGAGATCACAAGTTCTCTATTTTATGTTAATGCATAGGCTTGGAGGAATTCTAAATATTGAGTACTCTTTTTACTAATCACCATATTTTGAGTATAGGATTATTCATGTCTCAGATTCACATATGTGGTTTTCTAATGATTGTTAATTTACATATTAACTTTGTTGTTCTATCAAGTTTTATGGAAGGAGCGTTGCTCTAGCCAAGAAATCTATGCGCTTAAGGGTGGTTATGGACACCATATTATATGTATTATGAATTTTCTATTGATAGTTTATATCCATAACAGATACCTTGTTGGAGGGGTATGCCCCTAGCTATGATGTAATTTGAAACTTTATCTGATAGGTTATGTGCTCACTGGGGTATGCCCCTTTTATAATGTAATTATATAGGACTTTATGTCTCAGGCAAGACTGGAGGTTTTCTTCTACATTCTTTCCTACCAGTGCCCATTTGAGTGAAGTCAAGCTGATGTAATACTTTTTTTAAGTTAATAAAATGAATCGAGGCTTCGGCTATTTACCGATAAAAAAAAATTTAAAAATTTAAAAATTATCATTTATTTAAAAATAATCTCCTAAATATATTATTATGAAATTAAATTAATATTATTACGCTCTAAAATTATAAATATAATTTTCTCTTTAAATTTAATTCTTTTATTTAATTAATTTCTCAATTAATTAAGTATTAAAATCATCTTTATAATTTTCTATTAAATTCAAACATTAAATATTCTTTTAATTTCACTTAATTAATAGAAAATCACCATAGACCTACAAGACGAAATATGAAAATCCATCATAAAATACAACATAAAAGATTAAACTCAAGGGTTAAAATCACGAATTTATGCCATACGATGAATTTGGTAGGGTAATCATTTCAGATACTTGTTCTAATTTCTAGGACAATTGGTTTTAAGGCTAGGATTTGGACTCAAGAATTTGTCTCCCCTCTCTTACCATTGAGATATTGCGATAGGGTATGCTCATCCTGGCAATTCAGGGAATTTGATACCCAGTACCTGTAATCTGCATAAAATCCACACATGTGCAAACACATATATTCTAAACTAAACAAGCAATGGCAGGAAGTGGTGCATCATGTAGATCCCGACTAGCAAGTGACATAACCACATCAAAAATTTCATACATAAAGAAAACATACATGCACACCATACACATGTAGTATGGGGTAAGTATCCATTGAAAACATGTACAAATAATCCATCTACTAACATTATCAAATAATTGGAATCATTGTACATAATCATCATCAAAGTATAATCATGCATACGTGAAGTAACTAGTACCAAAGTAGTCTCATCATAAAATCAAATGAGTATGAAAACAATATCCAATAATCTGGAAAATAATGTTACTAATCATCAAGCATAAACATAAATTGGCCTAAAAGAGTTTAGCAATAATAACTGAAAGTAAAGTAGGGGTAGGCACTACACTAGAGAATGGAAGAATCTACTAACAAATCATGCTATTGTATTAGACAAAAAATTAACTATGACAAAATAAAAATGTAATTTTTTAAACACTAAAATGGATCTTAAGAGGAAAATCCTAGACATTCTAGCTTGTCAATCTATTGTTCTTCTTGATACCTATTTGGGGCTCCAACTAACTATCAAGGAGGTAATGCCAAACTTTTGGAATTCCATCATGGAATGAAATCAAAGGAAATTAGCATGGTGCAAAGGAAAGATTCTTAGTAATGCTATAAAACTCTAGCTTTTAGTGGCTTCTCTTTAGCACATCCATATTTTATGGATAGGAGTGGAGGAGAATAAAAGGACAGGTCTTGTTAATTGGGATATTTTCTAAAAACCTAAAACTCTAAGGGGGTTGTGAATTTGTAAGATCCTTGATCTCAATTGAGAATATTTGACTAAGATTAGCTAGCTTTCATCCCTAGAATCTACTGACTGGTCTAAAATTATGAAAGCAAAGTAGTTTAATAACTATCATTTCCATAATCTCTTGACCTCCCAAAATGTTTCTATGGGCTCCAAAATTTGGGCCAATATTAGGAAAAGTAGAAGCTTATTGAGATATGGGCTAATGTGGAAAATGGGTAACAAGCAAAGCATTCACTTATGGTAGGATAAATGGATTGGAGAAAAAGCTCTCATTTCAAGTCCTTATGACAATCTAATGAGGTACTTAAAGAATCACTTTGGAATTTGGGTGGCTAGCCACATTTCACCACAAAACAGATTGAAGCTCCTAATAGATGGTCTTAGGAATAGCCCTAATCTTATTTTGTGGGCAAAGAAACTATAGAAATTACTAAGTGGATTTTGCATCCCCATGTTTCCCAGACAAGATAAAATCATATGGACTAAAAGTATTTTAGAAACATTCTCACTTAGATCTACCTATCTACACCTCAAATCAACTATTCTATTGATCATTCTATATGTAGAAAATTTTGGAATTCCCAACTCTTACCAGAAGAAAATCTCTTTTGGTGGGCTCCCCTCCAAGGGAAAATACTTAGCCAAGATAATCTCATGAAAAGAGGTGTTCAATTGGTTAAAAGGTGTGTCTTATTCAAATAACAACAAGAAAGTATTAACCACATCCTTATTCATTGTCTCTTTTCCTTTTTAGTATGATGTAGAGTGATTAAAAGATTTAACATTACTTGGATCTTTAGGGAGGATCTACGACAATTTATTCATAATTTGAAGTGCCCATCTAGGCACCCTCTTATGGAATCATCTATCTTGATGCAAAAAGCAACATGGATGGTCATTACGTACAACAAAAATAACATGACCCATACATGCTACCATCACTTTCCATTGTAGACGAAGGTAACAACAGTGACAACAGAGTATAACGGTGATGAGTATGGAAACAACGACAATCACAATGGAAATGACGATGAGGATGGGAAGTATGTAATGATTTGTCAAAGTTTACAAAAAAAGTCATATTGTTTTGTCAGAATTGCTTTCAATTATTTTGGTAGAATTCATTTGGTTAAATTTAAAATGATTGTTGTTCTTTCAATAAATTTTTATTTTTGTTTGACATATGACTATTTTTTTTTAAAGAAATTTTATATTTATTAATATTGTATATATTATTTATTTTCAAATTTTTTTATATCTTTGTCATATTACTTTTTAAAACTCAACATTCTTATATTTATTTTTAAAAATTTACTTTGTTTTTTCAATTTTTATCATTTTAAGAATTTTAATTTTTTTTATGATATATATATATATATATATATATGTATATATGTATATATACACATATATATACATATATATATATATAGATATGTATATATACATATCTATATGTATATATACATATCTATATGTACATATACATATACATATATGTATATATACATATCTATATGTACATATGTACATATACATATACATATATGTATATATACATATACATATGTCTATATACATATATGTATATGTATATGTACATATACATCTGTATATGTACATATACACATATGTATATGTACATATGTACATATACATCTGTATATGTACATATACACATATGCATATGTACATATGTACATATACATCTGTATATGTACATATACACATATGTATATGTACATATGTAAATATACATATGTATACACACACACACACACACACACACACACACACACACACACACACACACACACACACATGTAATGTAATGTAATATATTGTATGAGATGTTTTTGTTATGTTATTTTGTTTAATTATATTTTTGAAAAAAAATAAGATTAAAAAAATCAATATATCATTAAATATAAAAACAAAAGTAATTATTATGAATAATATTTAAAATTAAAAATAATTCAAAATTAAGTTAGACTTTGTATAATGGTTGGGTGAAAATAAGATATGGAAAGCGTTATGGTTTAAGATTATTGTTTAGATTTTTTATAGGGTTGGATGTTACACCATGCTTAGGGTTTAACTTTTGGCTAAGATAAGAGTTTAGGGTTATGACAAGAATAATGTTTTGTTTTGACAATGATGTTTATGCAAATAATAGTATTTAAGTTTAGGGTTTCCATCATTATTCTAGGGTTAAGATTAGGATTAGCCATGGGATTACTATTAAGACTTATTATTAAGGTTCAAATTTAGGTTAGGATCAACATAAATTTTTAGTTAATCTAATATAAATATAAACAAAAAATAAATATTATAGTATATTATAATACTAGTTATTTAATTTATATTTTAATGTCTATTTTATATTACCATATATGAAAAAATATATGATAAATTTAGATATAATTATGTATCAATGTATATAATATATATAGTATAATAATGAGACATATTAATTTTCAGCTCTCTCTATCTCTCTCTCTCTCTTAGACACACAAAAATATCTTTGCCTCTCTTTGTCTTCATATTTATTCTCTTACTTTTTTTTAATATCTCACTCTCCCTATTTATATTTGTCTTTCTCTACTTCTTTATTTTTGTTTATATCTCTACCCATCTCTCCCTTACCCCTCTCTCTCTACATCTATATATTTGTCTATCCTATTTGTCATTATCTTTAATTCATGTTCTATCTCTATAGGAAGATAACAAAAGATAAGAATATACCTATCTCCTTTCCTGTATATCTCTAACTCCCTTTCTTCCTCTTCATATTTATTGTTTCTCCCTCTTTAGGGTTAAGCTTTTGGGAAAGAGAGAAATGGAGAAAATGAGAAAGGATCCAGGGTTTATTTCTTAAGGTTATAGGGATTTTAGTTTTTATGGTACATGTTTTATTGTTTAGGGATGAGAGGGTAGGTGGGGGTGGAGGAGGGAGAAAAGAATAAATGATTTATAGTTTAGGACATATGGTTATAGGAATTATGGGCTAGTATAGGGTTTAGATGTTATGGTTATAGATTTTAGGGTTCTAAGATTACATAAGGCTTAGAGTTTAAGGGAGAGAGAAGAAAAATATGGAAGGGGATGGGGGAATTATGAAAAACTAAGAGAGAGGGAAGGGATAGGGGGAATTGGGAAAGAGAGAAATATAGAAAGGATATAGGGTTTAATTTTTATGGTTATAGAATTTTGGGTTTTGGCATAGGACCTTCAGGATTTAGGGTTAAGGGAAAGAGATAGTGGAGACTAGGAGAGAGAGGGGAGAGAGGGAGATAAATTGGGGTAGAGAGGGAGAAAGTAGGAGAGAGGTGGGGAAAAGGAAGAAAAGGGAGATAGGGAGAAAGTGAGGGGCAAAAAGAGAGAAGGGGAAAGGGAGAGAGATAAAAGTAGAAAGTAAGTAAGTAGATAGGGGAGAGAAGGAAACAATGGTGGGAGAGAGGGATTAGAGGGGGGAAAGACAAAGGGAGAAAGGATTTATGGTTTATAGTCTATAGTTATAGGATTTAAGTTTTAAGTTTTAGGTTTATATGGTTTAAGGTTTAGGGATTAGAGAGAAAGAGAGACCCTATAACCATAATCCCTAAAATATAAGTCATTTCTCCCTTGCCCTACCATTCTTTTTACCTCACTCATTCTCTCCCTCTTCCCCATCTCAACCACCCCTTGAAGGATTTGATGTGGCTTAAATATGTGAGTAGATCCACTCCCTCCAATATAGGTGATGAGGGAGTAGAGGAGGAGAGGGGTAGTTTGAGGGAGAGGTAATTTTACATGAAGGGATATAACTAGATGGGGGATTGATAGAGAGATAAGAAACCTATAAGTGGATAGAGGTATAGGATAGGTAGATAAGGAGAAATAATGTGATGTAGATGAGTAAGAGAATAAAGAAGAAGTGGATATGGATAGATAGAAGGTGAAAGAGGTGGGGAAGAAGGAGAGAGTGGAAAAGGAGAGAGGGAGAGTTATTTGAGGAAGAGATATCACAACATTCATCTTCAAGTAAAAGAGATATACATACCTCAACATGATTTCATTATGAATATAAACATTGGTATAAAATTAAATCTTGTAGCCCCTACATATATCTCACCTCTCTCTCTCTCTCTCTCTCTCTCTCTCTCTCTCTCTCTCTCTCTCTCTCTCTCTCTCTCTCTCTCTCTCTCTCTCCCCCTATCTAGGTCTCTGATGTCTCTCTCCCTATCAAAATTTTCTTGTTTAATAACAAAGACATCAATAGGAACTCATCGTGAGAAATAGGTGACACAAAAATCAATGTTCACTATAGAAGATCAAAATCTAGGACTACATCATTGTTTAAACATGGATTATTTGTATGTAAGATATTAATGTTACCTTTAGAGTTTCCATATTATTCACCATGTTGTGATGCCAAATTATCAATTGTATCTAGAAATAAAGATATACAATGAGTGCTACATATAGAGATGAATCTCTTATGATAAGGGAAGAAGTAGATTGAGACTATTATCCCCATTTCTAGCATTTTTCATTATTTCATTTATTAGATCTTAAGACAATCTTAATCCACTTAGTTTTGAAGACATTGGGAAAATCTAGGGCACAAGTTAACCCTTTCTTCTTGACAATCTTGTATTCTTCCTTCAACACTCCATTTTCACATAGTCTCCCATATTCTTCTTTGATTTCCATGTCTCCTATGCTTCCAATCTTACAAGTGTAACAATTCCTAACATCTTGAATCATCCATACTCATGGTGGTATCATAGACAATGCACTAGAGGGATCCTACTTGTAAGCTATGTTTGGAATAGCCTTGAAAATAGATTGTTTGATCTCATTTCTAATTAATTTAATATTCAAAACCTCTTTTCCCTCCACACCTTTCACTTTAGAAGAACTATACACCATTACATATATCTAGGGTTCATAAAATTTGAAATTGTGTAGCTTGACACACAATAAATACCTTGTAAATCCTGATGAAATGATGCCAAAAAACTGTTCAAAACTCTTGAAAATGCTCAAATAAAATTCTCCAAATCATCTTTAGCTATTCATGTGCTTTCTTGAATTCAAATGATGTTAAATGAGCAAAAATTGATCAAATAGCCCTTGAAACATTACAATTAATGCTAAGTGCTTAACAGTTGTAAGCTTGACATCAATTGATTTTTGGCTCACTCAACATCCACATGTATTTCCATATACTCGACAATTGCTATGAGCTCAGCCTCAACTAACCAATTTCATTAGCTTGAAATCCACTAACATTTCACTTGGCAACCATAAGAAACTTTTTCATGCTTGATAGTAACATGAAAAACTGATAAAACTTAAAGATATATCCTTGATTTCTAATAACACTTTGAATCTTTATTCATGCATATGTAATATTTTCAAAACAAAATCCTTGGAACTAATGTATGACATATCTTTTAAATATCAATCCCACATACCTCTTGATTTCTTAGTTTGATGAGGTGTGATCATTTGACCCATTAGGTGAAGTGATCCCATTTACACTTGATGTGCTATAATCCTCCTTTCTCTTCCATGTCTTATTCATCTCATCTTTGACATTTTCAATATCTGCCTTGCCTTTTCCTTTTTTGAACTCACAACTTGGTGCCTTTGACCTTGTTGGACAATATCAACTTAGGTGACCTATCTTCAAATAGCTAAAACATGTGGTTTGACTCAACCACCTTTTTTAATCACTCTTGAAGTGTTTTCTAATATAGTTCTCAGGAAAAAGTCCATACTCTTGATAGTAGTGACAACTATACCTTTTATTGTAATCCCAATTATAAGAGTTTCCATTGTTACTTACCTTTGTCTACTTGTTTGATGACTACTTGGGTTTGGATCTACACTCAAAAGCTCTATGCCAATATTTTTGACAGTTATAATAATATCCTTTAAATCTTTGAATGTGCACGGTCTTGGTTCTACATTTATGTACCTGATGACCTTGTTTGTTGCACTTATGGCAGTGACTCGTGCTCTTCTACTTAACATTCTGATTTACAGTCTTGCTCCTGCACACATTAGCATTATGTCCTTTCTTACCATAATTATGATGGTAGGTTTGTAGTTCTTACTTTTGTTACTTCTTTCTTCAACACTTTTGGATGGTTCTCCTTCTTCAGTACTAGTGTATCCTAGTCTAGATGTATCATTGTTAGACCTAGGAGATCTCATCAATTGTTCAAAGTACTTGATAGCTTCATTAGGTTTATCGAAACTTTCAAAAAAATCCTTTTCCCTTTTTTGATCATTGCTAAACCATTTATTCTACAACTTTAGTGTTGTTATCTCAATGTCTTTACTATTTATTTCATGATTAGAAATCATGACTTGATTCATTGTTTCAATTGCATGTGAGAAATCATGCTTACTTTTGATGATTTTTCTTCCAATTTGTTGGTCAAAACTCTTTCGTCATCTTCTATCATGACTTTGTCTTCCATAACTTTCTTTTTTTGTTTGGTCACCTCACATAGTAATATGGCTTGTGATTCTTGCTCTAACTTAATATTTCTTATCTCTTCAACTAGGGTTCTGTTCTTTTCCATTAGATTTGCAACAGCTACATCAAATTCATTGGAGTTTCCATTTGAAAATAGCACAGTAGTTTCCATCTCTTGGTATTGTGTGTCATTCTCCTCAATAGAAATTTCCTTCCTTGTCAATGATTTCTTTATATCTTCTCTTGCTTAATTCAACTAGTGTAGAATGAGTTGTATTTAAATCTCCTGGTTCTCAATAAATTTTCCCAACTTGTAGACTTCCATTTCCAAGATCTTTCCTCAAAGTTGTTAAGCTTCACTTTCACAGAACTAGGCTCTACTACCAATTGTTGGAATTACAATAAGAAAGGTAAACTGTGTGTGTCTGTGGGGGGGGTGTGTGAATTAGTGCTTTAAAATTTTACCCATAAAAACATTCACCACATAGCCATCTCACATATTCAACAAGTAAACTAAAATACCATGTAAAGCATATACATCTAAAGTATGTAAACAAGTAAACATTCACACATATATAACACAAGATATGATTACCTAGAAACCCTCCAATGAGAAGGTAAAATTAGGGTGGGGATGACACCCACAAATCTTCACTACTGTAGTAATAAAGTGCATCTAATGAAGGTTACAATATTTGATCATGAAACATGATCTACCCTATGAAAGGTCTTCCTTGTTAAAGGCTTACAAAGACTGTTAGGTTTCACCTTGTTAAAGAATTTCAACGCCCTGTTAGAAGTGTGCCTGGTTAAAGGACTTCAACTCACAATTAAGTAAGCAACTTTTTAGAGGATTTCAATGTAGCCTATGAGAATTACTTTGTTAAGAGATTTAACTGATTCACCTGTTAGAATGTCTCAGCAATGATCCTACAATTAGCACTCTATTTCTTGATGTCAGATCACCTCTATACTAATGTATACTTGATCCTTCTTGATCAGATGTCTCTCTACTATCCACTGTTTCCTTCCTCTATTCTCCTTTAATTGATTCTGCAATGCAATTTAGATCATAATACCTTAGTCACCATGAATTTCCTATTTGCGCATGCAAAACTCTCCTTGATCATTCATTCATTCCCCTATTTTCTCATAAGAATTTTAGGGCTTATCCTCCTTAAGAAGACCTATGTGGCTTATGGTTAGGTATGAATCAACGACTATGATTCATCCATATTACCACTTATACCTTTCCTTTAGCTGATTGGATAATTGCAATTCATAGGGATTCTCACGTAAGATTCATCCTTATCAACAAAATATCATAATTCAATCATTAAGTCAGCCCAAAAATGGTTTACACAGTAGTTTGTGCCAATACAAAAAACTATGACAAAATTGTGTTACTCGACATCTGAAGTCCCTAGTGCTCGGTACATACTGTGACTTCAATACTGTCACTCAAAATTTGAATGACTCGGCATGCACTGCTTACTCAGCTCCTAAATCACTCGCCACATACTATCTGCTCGACACTTTCTAATGATATGACATCTAGGGGACCTAAAGGATTAGTGGTATAATGTCAAAGTAAAAGAAATGTTTCCTATGTATAAGCTCAAGTTGTGATGGTGATGTCAACTTTAGGATAAACTAATGACCCTTCATAAGACAAATGATGATCAAGTGTGGAGCCCAACCTTTATCCCAAGGTAATGAGGGACACATGTGACAAAGATAGACTACCCTAGACAATGCTTAGTCAAAGGGATAATCATGATGGGATGATGGATGTAGAATAGAAAACTCTAACAAAGTGATGCCAAATGATTAAAGATGATGGGGATAATGGAGGATTTTGATCTATGATTTTTTTTTAATCCTTCAAGGTATGACAAAAAGAAGCTCCCCTTCTATGGTGACAATGACTCTTGGGGATGAAATCCAAGTTGCCTTATGCCTCTACTAGGGAAAACATATATGTCAGGTAACTTCAGAGAAGCCTTATATTCTCTTGCACCATGAGTAACACACCAAGGATAAAAGAGTAGCTAGTAAATTGGTTCATAATTAGATATGTGGAGTCATCTAAATGGTTTTTATGTACGTGATTCATCTAAGAATCTATTTTGACCATGCTAGAATCATGGGAAAGTTTTACCACCTCAGGCTATCATTGGAAACACACTACCCAAACTTTTCCAATAGAGAAAAAAGTTTACCTTTCTTCTCATTTATATACCATTTAGAGGATTTTACTAGTTTGATGTTCTATCCAAAGGGGACGTTCTTCCTAGAGGATGATGAACTTGCTAGAAGCACTCCTAGGTTTTTGCGACTGACCTTGCTAACAACTTTTGGTACATGCATCACACATTTAAATGGTTTTATTTTGCAAAAAATAAAAATATAAGTCAAAGATATGCTAAAAGACACAATCTTAAGATACACAAGACACTTTGTTCATTCTGATTTTGAAGCTTTTAGTTTTTTTCCTAACTATGAGCTAAAAACACTTGTCATTAACATAGAATCTTCTTTCCAACTTGACAACGATGGTCAAAAAAATAACTCGAGTCAATAAAAGAAATCATGCGTGAAAGCATTGAAAAGGATGGGCATAAGAGCATTTTTACTTTAAGGACGTTCCATAATTTGTGATTTTGTTTTAAGCCCTAAATTGAAGTGTTTGAAATGTTTTTTTTAGGCCCAAAATGAATTGTACAATTCTTTTGTCTTTTTAAACACTCAAGAATTGTTTTATTTCTATGCATTTATTCCAATGAAGTGTTTGTTGATTTATTTAAAGCATTCAAGATTGAATTTTGGTTGAGTTTTAGCCTTTTGCATTCAAGATTTGATTGACAATATTGTTAGGCTCAAATTTACATGTGATTTTATCAAACAAATGTTTAAACATGCAAGTGAATTGTTTTAACACAACCGTAAAATCTTAACTAACACCTGTAAGCATAATGTAAGTGAAATATCAATTTCCTTAGTTGCTCCACTTACACAGATGAAATACACAATTAGATCTATAGGATTTTGAAATTTTGTGAATGCACTACAAAAAAATCATATGCACTACAAAATCTTTTAAATGCACTACAAAAATTGTTAAATGTGTTGTAGGAATTATCAAATGCACTACTGAACTGGAAATGCCCTGAAATAATAGTTAAATGCACTGTAGAATTATTGGAATACTTTAGAATAACTAAGAGGGGGGAGGGGGGGTGAATTAGTTATCCAAGGTCTAGATGTATAGATAAAACTTTTCATAGCTTAGTGAACCCATAAAATATTTATACTCATGCATGCATCCATCAGATTATGCAATCACTAGAACTTGTAGGTTACTGTCAAATCAACTTGCACAAATGTAAAGCTTGAAACATAATAGATTCATCAACACACTTGACACAATGATTTATGTGAAAACCCAATTTGAGAAAAACTAACAGTAACATGCTACTCTTTTTCACTCTTCTAAAGTGATGCCTTATGAAATGCCAAACCTGTTAAAGGTTACAATACACACTATTAAATGTGACCATGTTAAAGGATTTCAATCACCTTGTTAGGAGTGAGCCTTGTTAGAGGACTTTAGGCCATTCACTTGGAATGCCACCCAATTAAAAGATTTATAAATGATTGTTAAGTCAACCTTAATCCAAAGGATTTACCCTAGACTGATACAATTGTTAGAGAGTAACAGTAAGGCTTTGATCTTATACAACTTAAAACTTCTCTTGCAAATTATAGATCTATGTTCATTCCTCAATTCTTCTTGGCCTTTATACTTTGCAGCATTGATAGCTTGTTCACCCTTCAAGCATTCATCTCCTTAAGCCTTCTTTCTTAACATGCCATTGTAGATTCTTCTCTAGGTCACTTGATGAAGTAAAACCCTTGACTCCTTGTCTCCCTTAGGTTCTCGCACATGAAAACTTTGCTTCATGACTAGACATTCCTATAAATAGGAAATTAAGATATTTTTTTGCTCATTTTCCATCCTCCAAATTTAGGGTTTGGATGGATTAGGTAGGATACAATGTGTCTACCCCATATCTCATATCTCTTCTAGAAACTTCTCCTAGAATCCACTTTGAATTCACTTAAAAATAGTTTACCTCAAATTTTGTGCCACCAACTTATCAACCTTGTCTTCCACCTAGTTCACAAAATTCAAGAAAATAATTTTTTTGGCTCAGATTCATCGAATCTTCAATCTTTTAAATAATGTAGCAACTCGACATTATCAACCTTCTGATGCTCGACACATACCGTGTTGCTTGGCATCCACCGTGAAATTACTCGGCACCTACTAAAGTTTACCGGTACTTGGCATCAACTAAAATTTACTCAACATCAACTATTTTACTCGACATACACTAGAATGAACTTTTACTCAGCTCCAACTAATTTTCTGCTCAGCTTGCATTGACTTTTCTCGGCACCTACTATCCACTCAGTCAAGCTTGGCAAACAAACTTTGTGTAACTTGTTCTTCTAAACTTTCTTAGTGTAACCAGCCTTTGTAACCTTAAGTAGATTATCAATACATCATGTCATCACTAACTTAGCTAATCCTTGTACTTCATTACATAATCATAACTCAACTTTTCCTCTAGGTACTATTGTTACATCTTTTGATCAAATCCTCCTCATCGATCAACTAAGTGATAGTACTTGAATCTTATAAACAATTGTCTTACTAGAAAATAGAAAGTTTGACATCAGTGACAAAATAATGATTGAAACACACAATCTTCTTTGACAATCTCCCTCTTTCAATAATCTCAACAATGATCTTTTCAATCTATTTTCAACAAGAGTATGGAAAATACGCAAAAAGATTTAACAGATGCATTAAAAGACTTAACAAATGCACTAAAATAACTATTAGATTCACTAAAACAATAGAAAAATGCATTGAAGCATCTTTAAGGTCTTCTATTGTAGACAGAAGATGAAAATGTGCAGAATGAATAGATGTGCCAAAAAATCTATCAAATGTGCTATAGGATTTAACATATGTGCTATAAGATTAATCAAATGTGCTATTGCAATTTTGAAATGTATCATTTCATATTTTAAATGTACTATTATAAGAAAAAAATGTGCTATTTAAACTAGGATATGGACTATGAAAGTGTTCACTAGGTGCTACAGGAAGTTTAAATGTGCCAAAAAAGTTACAGATGTGCTGTGAAAGTGCTCACTAGGTGCTACTAGAAAAGTATAAACGTGCCAAAAAAGTTATAGATGCACTGTAGGAAATGATGTATGCACTAAAATGGTAAAAAAGGAAATCCTCTTGGGTTGTTTGAAGGGTTTTTAAGTAATTTTCAAAATTATTGATGCGAGCATCCATCTTCTAAGCATGTTTCCAAGCCTGCACAAACAACCAAAACACTCACAAAATACTAAAAACCATCAAATGTTAGAGTGCTAGCTTGCAAGAAAAGAGAAGGATAAATTGGATGAATGAATGAACCATTTGCAGGGCCCCACCGGGCATGCCAAAATGTAGAGCTATGGAAGTTAGCATGCAAAGAACATTAACAGTGATAATAACATTCACAAACCAAACAATAAAACTCACATATAGATTAGATGATAGAAAGTGTAAAAGGGAATGCAAGCTGAAGGGAGAGCACCCAACAAGTCCCATTGATTGTGTAGATGTGTCCAATGATGGGATGTATGCTCAAACATGCTTCAAGACTTCAATGGATGGGAGTCTTCAAAGGGTAAAACATGGTGTATAGGATGAATGAGGGTTCCTACATGGTAATGGTATGATTTAGTGATTTTTTCTTCAAAGGGGCTTTATGAGTTTGTATGCAAGTTGGTTATGAATTGTGAAGGGAGAGGGTTTCATTTATAGGCCAAGGATTTGAGGATGGAGGGACAGGATGCAAAGATGGAGGAATGATGAGGGAGGGATAGGATGCAAGGAAGGGGGAGCTCATGGATTGCGCTTCTTCAAATCCATAGCCTTGTGACAAGTTTCACAAGGGGATTGGATGTGAGATTGGATGTGAGAGGATGGTCAGAGTGAAGGGTCAGAGGGAGTTATGAGGGAGAAGGAGTGTGGAAAGAGGGATGTAAGAGGCCTTAAAGAGCCATTAAGACATGTATAAGCCTTAAAGTCTTTTGGATAGGAATGTTAGAGGGATAGGATAGGAGTTTCAATTTGGTTTGGTTTAGGACTTTCTTAACCCTTGGTTAAAGTTGTGCACTTGCTTAAGAAAGAGATTAGGCTTAGCTGAAGAGTAAATTAGGATGCAAGTGACATGTTAGAGGGATGCAAGTGGGCTATCACTTATGAGACGGGTTCATTAGTTGGCTAAATAAGAATAACATGGGTGAATGGGTTGGATTTAGTTAATGATGGGGTTTCAAGGATAGTTAGAGGTTGGGGGTTTGATTAAAATGATTTATTAAATCAAAGGGGATTTTTATTGTTAAATTAAATAGATATTATGAATTTATTTAACTTAATAGGAGAATAGGGATTCAATTGATAATTAGACTTTGGATTTGTCATTTGATCTTATCAATTGGGCTATAGTTAATAAAATGAATTAATTGACTAGGGAGTGACATTGAATTAAATAAATATGAAATACTTAATCAAGTTTGACTTAAGAGATGACTAAATAGGATTAATTAAGTGATGTAATCAAATTTAGGTGTCTACATATAGAACATGTCTTTCATCATGTTGAGCAAGATTTCAACTTTTTATAGATGTTTGTTGCCTCAAGGAATGAGATGGAAAATTTGAAATGGTTATAAGACATTTAGGATATTTTAATTTTTGTTCTTGAAAGTGCCTTTTCAAGTTAAAATGTCAATTTTAGAACCCTTGCTGGATTTTGCATGTATGCCCAAAACTTGAATTTTATTGGATTTTTTTGAAATTTGGGTAGATTTTAGAAGTGGGTTTTCAAATTTGTCAAATTTTGGGTGTTGTTGGTGTTGCCTTATTTTGTGTGCCACTCAATAATTTCCTATCACCTTGTTGGCTTAAGTAGAATTATGTGATAGTAATCATTGCGAAAAAGAGTAAGATCTTGGAGTTGGAATGGTTAGAGGGCATTCCAAGGTAATTTATATCATGGCTTGAAAACACTTGCAATTTTAAAATGTTGATTTTTTCCTTTGCCTAATTTTGTTAGAAATTGAGTTTGGTTCCTTTTGGGCATTGTATGCCACCCTTGTATGATAATGAGATGAATTATGGATTTAATGGGAATCCATTCTCTTAGCAAAATGACCAATTGAGCTATGTGACCTTGTGATTCATGTTGATCTTCACCCATTTTCTTTCTTGAGTGTGGTTATATTTTTTCTTGCAATATTGCATTTCCTAAAATTAACACCTTGCATATTGTTGATTTATTGTTTTTTGTGGAGTTGGTTTTGCCCACCCACATGCACATGCACATGCCTATGGAAAGATCTTGTAAGATTAAAACTCCAAGATATAGGTTAGTTGAGTAATTATTCATTTTAGAGTTAGGTTGGACATTTGCATTTCCTTGTGGCACTTCTTGTTTCTCAAGAAAAGGTATACAACACAAATCTATGGAGTGGCTTCTCATGGTTATCTCAGCCTAGAAGTGGATAACAAGGTAACATAGAGATGTTTAAAATAGTTTTAGCCAAATAAAAAAATGTGCTAATAAAACTTAATGTAAGATATGAGATCTATCCATCCAAATAGTGGTCATGCATCTCAAGGGAGTGCGTGAAAGTTGTGTGTGTCTGAATGATAGTCATTCTTCTGCACAAGTTAGTATGAGGAAATGATACAAGGCCTCCTATTGGAGTTGAGTTATCATGTCTGTCTACTACTTGGGGAAGTATTGCATTGCTTTCTTGATTATTTGTATTCTCTTGAGCTATGCTTTCAGTGGGCATGTGTAAAGCCTTTTGTATATGTATCCTATGTGACTATGGTCGGGTTACTATCTCAATAAGCATGGAAGGGTGGGCCTACAACTTCCATGTGGTTGGGGCATTGATACCTATACCACTACTTGGGATCTAATAATAGGGATGATCTTCTTCTAGTTGCAAAACCCTCTCTTGAATCTCTCTTCTCTTGACCTCTTATTATTTCACTTGTACTTTTGATGCCATCATGCTTATTGCAATGGAGTAGATTAGTTGATTTTCATTGTGATGAGACTAGATGGTAAATGAATGATGTTAGAGTTGATTGCTTGTAGATTTATATGTATACATACCCTAGTGATTATGTTCACTCTTCCAATATTGATTGTTATATGTGCTAAATATTTTAGATTAATTTATTATAGTATTATGATGTATGTATGCTATCAAGTTCCTATCTCCTCAAAGTGTGTATTTTTGGTACTCCCTAGTGTACATGTTTCATTTACATTTTTCTTTTTTAGCATCTTAACCTTTGGTAGGGTACCTTGTCCTACCCTTTATGAGAAACAAGTTGTATAATGAAATACTTGCTTGTGTTTCATCACACATAGTGCAGAGTTTCATCATCTACAATTTAAAGTTTTTTCATATGATACCCATATTTATCATGCAAAATTCATAATTGTATTGTATGACCCAAAAGGTTGTATTGTGTGCAGTATCTCCATCTCATCATACAACTTCTAGAGTTTCACCATACGATGTTGATAGGGAAAAATTGTACCTCAAATAATGAACATTTCTTGACTCCTTTAGAGGATATGACTTGGTTTTTTGGACACCCTTTTGGGAGTTGTATTTCCCTAATCTAGGAAAGATCACCTATCAGATGATTTTGGGTTTGATCATTATGCCATCTCATCATTTTATGTATCATCATGGTAAATGATATTGTATGACTTAAACATGTAGGAACTTGTATTTTGGATTTAAAACAAACATTGTACCTTATATAATATTTATAATGGAATTAATGTTGCTTGGTTAATCATCTCGATGGAAAGTATGCGTTGGTAAGTAGTGAACACTTCAAGAGATTTTGTTGTTTTTTATTCCTCCACTTATAGTAGATTTATGTATAATATAAGTATGTATTATGATTTATAAATAATATATATGGTAGTCTATATTTATCTTTATTTCTTAGGATTTCCATGTAGGGCATTATAACTAGTCTTGATTATCTTAATTAAAATATAAAAGTTCATATAAAATACCTTCTATGCATAACCAAGTATCCCTAATCTTTGCAACTGAACAAAGTTTAATAGAAGAACTCAAATGGAATAAGTTACCTTTTGTATGTCTCTTGACAGCAATAAAATATCCTCATCTTCCTATTATTCTTCACATACCTCCTTTAAAATAAGAGTGGTGTCCTATTCCATTCAATTGACAACCTCTAAGGAAATCATGTTTGAGATCTTCAACAAAATAGCCATCATCAATGTTACTCTTGATAGTCCTCATTTTCACTATGGCTAAAATTCTGAAAATTTTATTCTGAAAAGTTTTTCCTTTCCCTTGAATTTCATAAAAGATGTTTTACCCTAGCAAACTCTTGGTTAATCTACGCCCTTTTTGAACTTTTGAAAATTCAAAAATCAATTGGTTTAACCTTTGTTTTAACATTTATTTACATTTTAAATGTGAGCTCATAAGATATTAAAGTGTGCAACCATGCAACTAGGCTGATTGCACAATCAAAGCTTATCATTAGACTACAACATCTAATGATGTGACCCAACAAAATGACTAAGTTACCTTTGCTCGCTAAGTCATGGTAGTTAAGCACTTAAGCCCTTTTTGTATTGTGGCCAAGAAAAGTAGTCAGTATTGCCTTAGTGTGTAGTCACTTGAGTGGAAACTATACTATGATTTTTAATAGCAATTGCCCAAAATATATGTATTTGCATGGTCAGGGTCTTGAAGAGTAAAGATTTTGAGATGACATGATTGGGCATTAGTGGTCAGAAGAACTTAAGGAAACCTTTGATCACATGGTTGCAAGGATAAACATACAATCAAGAGGTTTGGTTGTGAAGCAATGAAAGTGTTAAAACATTCAAAGTTACTTTTAGTCATGCAGTCGAGGCAGTTAAGTCATAACAAGAAAGCTAAGCTATGACCTGATGAATATAGCTACAAGATGCATAAATTTTTTTGTTTGCTCGATCATGCAATTGAAGAGAATAAGAGCTATAAAGCCAGTGACTCAAAGATGTAGTTAGTTTGAAGGAAAAATATATGTGATCACATTGTCACGGGGATAAGAGGAAAGTAATCAAAACAAGCAGTGATATGGTGAAACCAACTAAAGATGCTTATTCACATGGTCATGCGATTAAGGATTGCAAGAAGTGTTTAGACCATGACCAAGAGATATAGCCAGAATGAAAGAAGAATATAATATTTCATGCTATCATAATGTCAAAAGGGTATCTATTAGGATAAGCCATGAAGCAATGATTGAGCTAAAAATAAATGAAGAATCCTTTGCTTGCACAGTCACAAGGTAAGACTGTTATAAAGGAGGAGCCATGACCCTACAAAATCTTGAACATGTTATAAGAAAAGAATGATCTCATGGTCATCGAAATAAACGTGATTTCAAATAGTAAGTACAAATATTAATAAGATGGAGAGACCACAGGATTGAAGTTTTAAAAGGGGTTAAATCCTTAAGGTGCTCAGTCACACAATTAATTGTTTAAAACATTAACTAGACTATGAAGTGTCAATGAAGGTGTGAAGATTTGATTGCCTGGTTGCTGGTTTTAAATGCTAAGATAGAAAATGACCATAGAATGATGGCTAAAGGGAGTCATTGTGTCGCAGGCCTGAGTTTTAAAGAAAAAAATGACTGTTAAAAGCCTCATCATGATTAAGATGTGATGTTCTATCAAAAAGTACATACAAAGATTTGAAAGGCTAGTAGGACAAGTTAATTTTGGCACTTTTACAGAATTTGAGAACTTTCACATTACGTTGAGATAAAGACACATAAATGCTTCTTTGCTGCTCATTTCTCTACTTAATAAGTTGGCATAACAATTTTCTAAGCTACATTATTTTTCACAATCCAGAGATAGATGTTTTAGAATTGAGAAATTTTTTAAGTTTGCAGAGACATTCAAAGTTTTCTAAGCCAATATTGAAAAAGATTGTTTGGAGAGTTGATTGCAAAAGTCATGGCATAAGAAGAAGGCAAGATAATAGCCTAGGTTGATGTAGAAGAATCTTCACAAGCCACTGAATAGGCCAAACTAAAGTTGGAAAGTTTGTATGTAGAGGAATGGGTGTACTTCCTTCCAGGGTCTTCCCATGCTCAAACCATGAATTCCTATATATTTAAAGATGCATACTCTTTCTGCAGAGATGCTATTGTGCCTAATAACAACAAGAATGAGCTCTTCTGGTATTTTTATACTAATAGGTTTGAGAAATTACCCATTTGCAACCCTTGGATTAGAAACATAGAAAAATTGATAATGCCAAAGGTAATAATAGATGTTGATCTGATGAAGGCATTGATCAAATTATATAATCCTACTACTAAAGGATTTCATAGAAAGGATATGAGTATCCTATGTAGGCTAGATAGGGAGACCTTTACTGAAGTTTATGACCTAGGAGGACCTATGACAAGGCCAATTGAGAAAGAAAAAATGAATGAAATATTCAAGAGCTAGAAAAGTTTGTTTATTGGAAGGGTTATGGGAAGACACATCCCCAAAGAAAAGAAGGAGAAGGGAGAACTACCAAAGAAGGTAGGAGATCTTATGCCACTCAAATTCTTCTAGAAATACTTCAAATACACCATATTTGGGATCAACAAACTGGTGGGAGCAGATGGCACCATGAATTCCCTTGGGTATATATACATTATGGCTCTAGATGTCCAAGACCTAGTTCATAACATTGGATATGATTTTGTTGAGTATATTATCATCAGGATACATGATGAGATTATGGTATCTTAGAAGGGAGAATTGGGAAACTTTAAGTTTTTCCATTACACATTACTGATGCACATTGTTCTTTACAAGAATATAGGGCATATTAGTTTGGATTTCATTGAAGCCACTCAGGAGAATGGAGAGAACCTCCCCATGCAGTTGTGGAATCATTTTTGTCAAAAGTTTTATCCTTATGCTAGTGTTATTGCTTTCTATAATGATCTTGTTTTTCCAATTTCAAATATGCTAGTTGGTATAACTAAGAGAAATACCTAGAGGAGTAAGGATGTTGATAAGACCATCTGCTTGTCCAAATGGAAATAGGGCAGTGATCCATGATTGGGCTAGTTTCTTTTGGAAATTTTTCAATAATAAAGGTTTTTGGGTGTCCTTAGCCCCTTCATGTGGTACCTAAATATGTCCCAGAGAGATTAGGTCAGCTAGAATTTTTTTGGCAATCAGTTATGATAAACAAGGAGTATTTAGGTCTTTCTATTAAGAAAGACTCTTTTGTAGCCAAGAATACAAAAATAGGGGATTTTGTGATAGGGAAAGATCAAATATAAGAAATAGACAAATGCATTGCTGAATTTATGCTTCCTATAGCCCTTGCTAGAACCTATGATCCAAATGATTTGGTGAGGCAAGAAGATGAAAAAATATACTCTTCCTAATAGCAAGCCAAATTGGGAGGAAGATTGCATAATGAATTGTTTAGACACAAAGGTTTGTAGGGATAGAACCTATAAATAGAGAGAGATAATGAGAATAGAAGAAGCCATGAAGGCAACAAATCCATCTTTCTACAATTTCTATCATGAACCAGCATACTTGGACATATATAATAAGTGCCTAGATAATCTTGATCAAATAATAGCACAAGTACCTACATAAATTAGAGACAGAGTAGAGCTTCAAGCCCCTCAGTAGGAGGATGTTATAACTATTGATGTAGATGATGATCAGCCAAAGAGCTCTTTATGGGCACAAGGGAGAAAAAGATAAAAGATGATTGAGATCCTTGATAATGTCAGAGGGAAGGCACTGTAAATTTTTCCTAGAGGATCTCAATATTTTGATACAATTAGGCATAATTTCTTGTTGAAGCAAGCGATGGAGAATGAGAAAATCCTTAATAAAACTAGGCTACAAATTTAGATGTTGGATGAGCAAATAATTTAGGCTCAAAAATTTATGAAGGGTGATGAATTCATAAAATCAGATGAATTGAAATCATTCTTATACAGGGTCGAGCAAAATGAGCTTACCTTGCAACTACAACTTGGAGATTCCCTAGAGAAGACTTTAGAATTAGTGCAAAGGTTGTAGGAGTGTGACCCTAATAGTAAAATCCTCACTATGGAAGAAGCTAGAGAGATGGTAAAGAGAAGTTGGATACTTCTTTTCCCATGGTGGGAGCTCAGTTCATCCTTCATGCTCGATCAAATAAGAAGATAGGACAAATCAGTCTCTTTTTTGAAGAGACAAACATTGTTGGTGAGTTGCAAGGGTCTGGTTTCAACATTGACAACAGGATAATGACAGTATGGAGCATGGTTCCTGAGGGAAACAAACCAACCCTTATGGAGATAAAAAGACTCTTCCTAAGGAAATTTTATACAATGGAATGTCACTACTATGTCTAGTGATGAGATACATAACTTGATGAACATATCATCACTCATGGGGATGAACAAAATGGATATGTTGGAAGAACAACTGTATCAAACATACATCATATCCATTGATTCTAGGAAGAAATATGAGGAAGAGATATAGAGAACTTATGTTTTGGAACAAAGAATAGCTGCCTTAGATGAAGAGGTAAGAAGCCTTAGAAATGTGGCTAGGCCCATCATAGAGGTGAAAGACAAGAAGCCTAGATAGAAGCTAATACAAAAAATGTGGGAGAGATCTAAAAAATGGACATTGATGAGTGGGATGGTGCAAAGGAGGTGGAAATCAAGACAATTCAAAGCTTGATGATGCACAAGATAGGTGCCTTGCAAATTGTTTCACAAAATGTGCAAAGCAACTATATCTCTATGCAAGGAGCTGAATTTCAATGCTCAGAGGCATTAGCTTTGCTATCCCCTTTATTTACAACATGAGGGCCATACACATGATTTTTTGATAGCTTGGTCCCTCTACTACCTCAAAAGAAAGAATTGCCCAAGGGGGTAATTATCAATGTCAAGAAGATGATAAATAGGGTAAATGAATTCAATGGGTTTTTTTAGGTAAAATGTAATTGATCCAAGGTAAAATGAAGATAATTGCTATCAGATTCCCAAATTTTATTCCTACTATATTAGATATTAATGGAATTATAAAAGAATGGGAGGAATGGCCTTCCTCTTTTGAGGATATTTTGAGGGATCCATGGCTTGTTGCTTATTGCAATAATGAGACAAATGTAACAACTATCTATGATTTAGCTTGTCCCTTTGGTGAAATGGTGGGGCTTCTTGCCTGTAGGGCCTACAACCAAGGTTCAAGTCCCACATGGCCATTCTTTACTGTAGATCTTAATTGAGAATGTTTTCCATTGACCCTTGGTGAAATAGTGGGGCTTCTTGCATGTAGTGCTTGCAACCAAGGGTTAATAAATTTACAAATCCAACAATCACACTTCTAAGGGTTTCTTGCATCCGGCTTCGGCTCCTGCATTTGGCTCCTATGTCTGGCTTTGGCTTCCACGTCTAGCTTCAACATCTAGCTTCAGCTTGTACGTCTAGCTTTATGGTAGCTGTGATTTAGAGTTTCCTGCGTCTAGCTTCTGCATCTGGCTTTGGCTCCTGTGTCTAGCTCCTATGTTCGGCTTCGACTCCCATGTCCAACTTTATGGTGGCTACTCTAGCTTCTAGTCATGCTACTATAGCTTTAGCTGCTTTTCAGGCTAGGGCTTCTCCTTTTCCTGGTGGGGATATTCGTTCCCCAGGAGTTGTGGGTGGTTCTGCCATTTCCTATGCTAATGTGGCTACCTGTGAGGCCGGTATTGGTGGTTAGATTGTGCGTCTAGGGTTTCATGATACTGTGCATTCGGGGCTCCATGATACTATGCTAGTTGTGGTATGTAACCCAAAAAGGCTTGTTTTAAATTCTACTATAGTTGTTAAGATCTCTATCAATATGGAAGATTTCTTAGACAATACTACTATCTTTCATTTTAAGGGTTTTTGGCCTTCTCTTTCTGATTTGCATGCATGGATTTCCCATGTTTGGGAGCCCTTCACCTCAGAGATTGCCCAGATTTACCCTTTGGAAAAGGGTTTTTTTTTGTTGTGAAATTTGATACTGTTGAAGAAAATTCTATTTTCAGTAAAAAAATTCACTTGGGATGAGAAGTTTCTCTTGATGGCTAAATCTTGGCACAAGGATTTCAACCCGTTGACAAAATCTTTTAATAAATTCCCTTTGTGGGTAAGGCTACTAAATATCCCCCTTCACCTTTGGCAATGCTCTGTCTTGAAGGAGGTGAGGAATACCCTTGGGGACTTTGTGATGATTGATATGACTGCTTCCAAAGTGTATTAGACAACGTATGCTCACATGCTGGTTGAGATCAACATTTCTAAGGGACTCCAAGAAATGATTTTGTTGGATTCTTCTCTTGGTTCTTGGAATATTCTTCTTGACTATGAGGGCATCCCATTCCACTTTAGGAATTGCCACTTGACTGGTCACCTGGCCACTAGGTGCTCTTCCGATAAATCTAGACCAAAAATGTCCCCTTCTTGGTGGAAGGGGGTCTCAGATGACCACTACATGTTCCATAAGGTCCCTTTTGTGGGGAATGGTGACTCTCTGCAAGAAACTTTAGTGGTGGATTCTACTACTATTTCTCATAAACTATCTTCTCCTAGCATCTTGATGAAGGATCCTCCTTTGGCCCCTTTTGTGGTGGTAGATGGTCTATCCCTAGATTCTACTATCCTAGTTTCTGGTGTGGATTCTACTGCTACCTCTTTTAGTCTATCCCCTCCTTTGCCTCCTTTTGTGGTGGCAGCTAGTCCGTCTCTGGACTTTACTATCCCAATTTCTAGTATGGAATCTACCGGTGCCTCTATTTGTCCATCCACTTTGGCTCCTTCTGTGGTGGTTGCTGGTCCATCTGATTCTATTGTTCTAGTTTTTGGTGTTTCTGAGGTAGTTCCTCCTATGGTTCCTTTTTTGGGTGATGCTATTCCTATTCAGGCTTCTGATGTCACTTCCTCTTTTATGACTTATTCCCTAGTTTCTAGAACTAGCTATGATGGTGCTAATTTTAAGTGGTAGAAGGCTGCTAGTTTGGTGGAGGATGGATGTCCTATAGTAAAGGGGAAAAAGGTCAAGCCATTCAATCCCACTTTTGATATGGCATTATGGTCTAATAAGAAGGATTCTAAAGGAAAAGCCTAATGTGGTTGTTTCTTTGGGTCTCCTAGCTTTTGGCTTGATGGTCTCTGTACTATCTTTTGGCATTTAGTTCTTTGAAGAGTGTCTCATCTTGGGGTTTTAGGAACCTAGTCAAAACTTGTTTTTGTGGCTATAGTGTTCTATTTTATTTGTGTTGCCACCCTGGTCACTTTTTGTTTGGTGACTCATTTCACCTTCAATGGTTGTTTCGTTTAGGGTTTTAGGTACCCTTCAAAAGTTGTTTGGGGTTTGAGGTGCCCATTCAAAACCTGTTTGTATGGCTGATGAGTACTGTGTTATCTGCGATGCCACCTTAGTCACTGTATCTTATTGGGTGACCTATTTCACCTTAGGATTGTAGTTTTGTTTGGATTGAGCTTCTTTGAATTTTTTTTTATTTGTAAAGGGTTTCAGGCTCCCTTCAAAACCTGTTTTTCTTATAAAACAAAACTATCTATGATATGATTGATTTTATATTTAGAATTGAGTTAGATATGAGAATTAAAGGCAATCACTGACACTAAATGGAACAAATGCGCAGATGAGTTAAACATCATATGGGATGCCACCTAGCCTGATGTGGATATTGATATTACTATTTGGGAAGTCATAGCAAATATAAAGGCCATGCCATCCATTGAAAGTGACTAGCTAGCTCAAAGGTGCAGTTAAAGGTAGAAGGGACAAAAAGGATAAAGAAAAGGAAAAGAAAGCAATAGGCAGTTGAAGACTAGCAAAAATATTTTGAAGATGCCTACAGATAGTGCCACGTGCCAATTTTGCAACTGCATCCTAATTTTTTTTTATCAAAGTACAAAGAATATTGTAATGTAACTATATGAAATATCTTTGTATTTTCTTTGCAATAAATTTTTGAAATGTGTCCTCCCATCTAAAACTTGATGCAATCCTTCCTATAAAAGGGTTTCCATGATGTGAAGTGATGGTCTGAAGTCTGTGTAATTTTAATGTTTATGCTATTTTGCAGTCGATCGAGTTAGTCTTTGTGTCAATTTTATATGTTGTATTCAAATTTGCAAATCTGAGAATACAAATGAATCTTGAATGACATTTTTTTCATATCTTGAGTTATTCTTGAGTCTTCATCAATAATGTATTGTTTTCAAGGAAAATTAATACAAAGGAATGTTTTCTAATATCTGTGTCTTTGAGTTTTGTCTCCTTTTTCATATATCTATAATTTTGGGATTGAAATAAACAAGGTTATTTCACTTTAATGTAATTTGGATGGGTTGTATATCTTTTCATTGATTGCTTTTAATTTAAGGAGTTAAGTAAATGCTTTCATGAATTGATAGGGTTTCTAGATGTATGGGAGGGATATCATAAGAATGAAATTCAAGGTTTGTGTTCTTGATTTTTCACTATGTAGAGGTTAAAGGAATATCTTGTGAAAAATCATTTAAATCTTGAAATTTTGAAAATTAGGGTTTTATTCCTTGTGTTTTTTCAAAGTCATCAGATTTGCCTTAGCTTTAGAATACCCTCAAAATTGTTTTCAAAAAAAATGTTTTCAATGACATTTTTCCCCAAGGGAGGGCTTGCATAAGCATGAGGTCATTATATTTTTGTTTAATGTTACGTGACTACGCTTAGCATACAAATTGATTAATAATTCTATTAGCCATTGCCTTTGATGATGCAAAGTATTTTTAATTGTTGATCTTGTTCAGATCAACGAGTATCACATACCTGCAATTTCAAGATGCAAGGCCTTTAAGTAAAGCAGGCACGCAACTTGGTGACATGTTGCCTTTACATTCCTAAATTTTGGTGAATCATAAACTATCAGGAACTTTTGCAGGTTTGTCAGTACTTTTGCGCACGTCCTAATTTTCTCGCGATGCCATTGGAGGATTCGTCTACAGAGATATGCCGTTTATCACCAAGAAGCGTCAGCCATTGATTTCATCTCAATCAAGGGCTAGCGCTTTCCCGCAAGAAGAATATGCTCGACAAATAAATAATGTGGGGAAGTGAAAGTTGGACAAGTGGAACGGTTTGACGAGATGGGCCCGCTGTTAAAAGAATAATGGTGAGATGTCCTCCGTGATGTATGTCAGATGAGTTGGAATAGGTGGAGGAACATCATTCATCACTATTAGCCAATATGCTACTCAAAAGGTGAAGTTTATGTAACTGTTGATCTATCAGAGATCAAAGGCCAACGCATTCATGCACTTTGAAACTACACAAGAAATAAGTAATGTGGGCAAGAAGATTTGTGACATGTGGCAAGGTGGGGTCAGGTATTTGCCAAGCAGTATGCCACACTGTAAATGATTGATGACATGTATTGCCAGATGTGCCACATGGAGGAGTTTTGATTGTTGGATGGAAATGAAGTCTTATCAACCATAGATCTTTCAATGATCGACGACTGGCGCAGGCTTGCAATTTGAAAATTCTTGTTAAATAAGGAAAGCATGAATGCGCCAGCACAACACGTTTACTAAATGATACCAAGTACTTGCTCACCCAGAAGATGATGTGGGATCTGCTGGCGTGGAATGTGGTCAGACGGCATGAGCTCATATGGCAGTTTCTTATTGGTCAGTACAACTGACTAGTTTTTATTAAAAAGTGGATTAGTCAGATCGTCAATCTTGTCTTGATCGACGAACGATGCTTCCCCACAATTCTAAGATGAAGGGATTTTAAATAATGTGGGGAAGCAAAATTGTGACATGTAGCATTGTTTTAAAAGTCGTAATGCTTGTTACTTTTTAAATCAGGACCGTCCAATCCAGTGAAAATCTATGGATGGGATTCAGACTTGGATGCAAATTATGGGTAACGGTTATTGAGAATAAATATGATCCAGACCTTATACGTGCGATTTTATTGCATGATAAGAGCCCACGATTTCACCATTAATGAACCACTAAAGCATAGAGAGAATATTAGGGCATACAAAATTTTTAGAGCTAGGGCACGAAAATTCTTGGTTAACAATCTAGTAGAATTGCAGAAGTTTTCTCATAGTGCAAAAGTGCAAATTTTGGCGGGTAAGTACTCTGTGGTTTTCTAAGTAAATTTGAAGTATCTGCTGTTGTAGAATTTTCTAGGGTTCATTCAAAATGCCTCCCTGAAAAGAGTTTACTAGGCAAACAGATTATTTGAAATGTTCTATGCATGATGTATTTCTTGAACAATTCCCCTTATCAGTGCATGAAATAACTAAGGGGAGGGAACTCATCCTGAAACATCCCAGAATAGTTGTAGCAGAGGGTTTTTATGACAAAGCTAACTGGGTAAGAGATGCTCAAGTTTCCATGGGACGTCTAGAGTTATTCAAGAAATGGTTTTCAGAGCGAAAATTGGATACTCCTATGAGTAATGTTTGAGAGTTTGATATTGGTAAACTAGTAGTCCCCATTGTTTTCTTTAATAGTGATTTATTGATGGACCTGGCAAAGAAATATGATCCTATTATGGGATGGGTAAAAAATCATTCTGGAATCAATCTTTTTAGGGTTTTCCTTGAGCTGTTCAGTGAGGTTTTCAACCTTAATCGTAACCACGCTGTGCATGAAATCATTGATATGGATGATCTACAAGCCAGATATGATGCACAACGGATTTATCTAAGAACAAGGCCACTACAGGAGCATGCTGCCAAGGTTGGTAATTTTCTTGTGATTACAACCAGTACCCCAGAGCCATTGTTGAGAAGACATTTCAACTTGAGAGCTCAAGCACTGTATTTTTCTCTTTGCAAGATTTTGGGGATAGATGAAGGTGATCAAATTCTAGGTTCTATTGTCCTTATAATGGCTCAAACCCTTCAATTTGGAATGAGTACCATTTTGGATTTTGCCATTTTTCTATCAAAAGAGATTCACAATGGTTTGGTTGGAATAGCAAGGGGAAAAGTAAACAAACCATTCTGTTGGTATTCATTGTTGATGCATGTATGCTTATACAAGGGACACACTTTCTTCTCCAAGGGTATGGAGTTGGAAACAACCAAGGATGGAGAAAGGAATCCAGTGTAGTTATGGAGTGTGGATATGACTTTAGAAGCCACAGATGCTAGTTATGTAAGGTTTGACAGATTTTTCGCATCTAGGCTAAGATTGCTTTTGAGAGGGGACAACCCCAGAATTCCACAAGTATTGTTGGAATTGATTAGACCTAAAGATCATGCACAAGGGCTGTTGGTTAGTCATAATTGGGGGGATATAATCCCTTATAATGTTTCAACTATGATAAGGGTATATGGTTTTATGGGAAAGCCACATGTGTTGCCTTTTCATGTGCCTTTGAAGATTGGGATTGCTAAGCTCTTATGGTAGATAGGCACTATAGATGAGAGGGAATTGATTAAGAAGGGCACTTTCTTTCCAATTGTTACTGTAGTGCATGATTTTGTCTTTGTCAGAAAAGGGTGGAAGCACCTAAATTTGTTTTTGGATAGATATAACATGGCAGAGTCTCATGCCAGATTCAGTGACCTTGAAGGATTCAATGACCTTTTAAAACAAAGGGTAAGAGCTTCCCATATGGTACATCAGGTTTAATATCCAGAAGATATAATCATAAATATCTTCACATTGTAGGAACAAGAATTGAGAAAAGAGAAATGGATAGTTTTCAGTAAGACCCTAGAATTTATTAATGATTTTGACCCCTAGTATGACCCATTGAAAGATAAGAAATACTGGGGAGCTAAAATGCAAGCATTAATGAATAATTTTTCCATAATAATTCAAACCATGAATGAAAAGAAAGCTATGTATGTTGAAACACATCTAGAAAAGGCTGTAGAAGTACAAAGAAGAATTAGCAGTAGAAACATGGTAGCTCCTGGCCAATATACATTGCAGAAGAGGGTAGGTTATGTTATGATTCGAAATGTGCAACAAGCACCCTCTCATCAGAAGCAAAGGTCAAGAAGCCTATCTGCAACCTACTCTCCAAAAAGGCAAAAATTAGAGTAGGAATCTTCTTCTTCTCAAAAGTATCAATACTCTCCAAGTCAATCCCCAATCCATATAGATGATGAAGCATCTCTAAGGGAACAGCTTAGACAAATGGGTGGAGAAGGGGATGTGATTGTCACTTCTACAGACTTGGATGTTGGAGAGCCACAAGAACCTCCTACACCTTCGTTGGACCTAACCATTGCTGATTACCAAGGTAAGGAAATTGACCCAATAGTTGCACAGGCTTCTGAAAGATTTATTAATGATGAAAATTTTGTAAGATCTAGGGCTTTTGCTCAGTTTTTGTGGAGATTAAATATGGAAAATTTTGAGAAAGCTTGTGAGAAAATCAAAGCTGAGCAACTAGATAAACCTGACTTAGTTATTAAGGGAGAAGTGAAGTCAAATTTTTTGAATGATTTTGCCCAGTTTACTCCTGAAGTTGGGAGGCAAATAGTTAGACAGTCAGGAGTCCTCCTTTTGCCAGAATGGGATATAGCAAATGCAATTGTTTTTGATTCAGTAAGGAAGCAGAAATATGTTCAACTAACAACTGCTGAAGAAATATTACAGGCTCATAGAGGAGTCAAATTTAGTGATGACCACCAAGCCCTTGTTATATAGTCTATGGAAAAGAGGGAAAATACCAGGCTACATGAGTTTCCCACTGCAGAGCATACTGGTACATTGACAGTATACAGGGATAGTGAAGTAAGTAGTAAGCAAATAATGGGAATGGCCTCAGAAGTACTAAAATTGGGTGGTGTTGTATCTGGCCAAGAAGAAGATAAGTTTACCCAACTCAATGCTAGGTTTGAAGAAGTTTTAAAAGCATATGAGGAAAGGGGTATATAGATACATTCACTAGAAAACAAAGTGTCTCAAATGGAGAAGATACTTGGGAAAAGAAAGGTGGGAGAATCCAGTGCACCTAGAATTGCATACCCTCCACAGTCATTTGATAGAACAACCCCTAGTGTTGAAATGCCAGAAACCCCTAAAAGGCCCCAATTCTATACTGCAGAGGACTTTGAAGAAGAAAAAACCAAATTACATGAGTTGCAGGTAGAATTAAGAAATCAATATGAAGGAAAATTAAAGCAGGGTGTGATGTATTTAAGGGATAAAATACAATGCTCAACCTTCTTTGATCAATTGACAAGAATTTCAACCCTCATGGATGAGTTGAATAGAGATAAGGATAAATTGACTCCCCTTGCATAGAAGTGGAGGGAGAGGAATAATGATATCACAATTATGTGTATATCTACTGTCCAAATGCCTTATCATCAAGTAGAGAAAATTTTTGATTTGTTAAATAAACTAGAAGATTTTGATGATAAAAGGGATTCTTTGCAGAAGGGATTAACACTTTGTTTTTCCCAGTATATTGCTGAAAAATTCACTTTATTTCCTTGTGCTTTAGAATCTGTTGATATAATAAAGGAAAAGGAAAAGTGGAAAAAGGAGTTGGATGAATTATTTTATGAAAGGATCAAGAACATCATGAGTGAAAATGGCCATTGGTTTTGGGCAAGGACAAACAAAGAGTTAGTAAAGATACAGTTATTTTATAATGCCATGAGAAAAGAGTTTGATGATTTAGAGGAAATTGCAAATTCTTTAGTGATTATACAAAGAGAGGCTCTAAAATTTAATTGGCCAGATGATGCTGCTTATAATAAATGGAAAAAGGAGTTGGATGAATTATTTTATGAAAGGATCAAGAACATCATGAGTGAAAATGGCCACTGGTTTTGGGCAAGGACAAACAAAGAGTTAGTAAAGATACAGTTATTTTATAATGCCATGAGAAAAGAGTTTGATGATTTAGAGGAAATTGCAAATTCTTTAGTGATTATACAAAGAGAGGCTCTAAATTTTAATTGGCCAGATGATGTTGCTTATAATAAATGGAAAAATCAGTTTGTAGAACAAATGTCAAAAGGTGATGAGGAGGAAGATGCAAAAGTAAAAGTTACCCTCATAGTTAGTAATGAAGACATGGAAAATCCCCAGATTAAAGTAAGTTTGTAGGTAGTTGAAGATGACACGTCACTTTTTAACCTCATGGCCACTTACTCTAAGGATGAAAAATAAATGAAGAATCAGATAATATTTTCTTGTCTCAACAATTGAGAAGCATAACAGAAAGGGACCCACCAAGGAATGTTCGATGTAATAGCTTTTCTGTTATTGGCTTTTGTCTTTTATGACAAACATTTGTCAGTATCTTTTAGAAGACACATGTCACTTTCTTTGAGCCTGAAGCTTGTTGCATCTCACACTATTTAAGTGAGATTCCAAGGCTAAAGAAGGGTCTGAATTCTAATTTTCTAAGTGATATGCTTAGTCTGTCTTTGGTCCAAATTTTTTTAAGCAAGTTTATGATGTATTTTCTCTGTCGATTCTCTGAGAATACATGAATATAGAATGAGCTGTGTTTCTTTCTGAAGGTCATTCTGAGTCTATTGTAAATGATATACCATTTTCAAAGAAAATGAATACAAATTGTGAACTTTCCCCATATCAGTTCTTTCTGAATCTTGTCTCCTTCTAATTACTTAGTTGTCTTGATATTGTATAAGTAAAGGCTTGTGCAATTGAATGCAATCTAGTTAGGTTGTATATCTGTTTATCACTGCTGTTAATTCAATGGATTAAATAAAAGCTTTGATGAATGTGATAAGGTTTCTTTAGTAATGGAAAGGGTTTTGAATGATAAATTTTGATAAGAATTGTTGATAGAATTTGTTGTAAGGCAACAAGTTAGACCTAAGAATTTGCTACAGACTCTGAACCCCAATGGATTAGGCACTGATCAAATTGATTCAGCTGAAGGAGAAGTATGTCACAAATGGTTGTGAAAAATGCAGAATTAAATCAATTTTACTTTTGTTTCCTGTAGATCTTCAAAGCTGGCCAACACTTGTCTGCATGGAATGTTTTAGCTTCAGTTAGCCACTATTTTTAAGAACATCTGAAGATCTATAGAAGAAATTTTGGCCATATCTATTATATGGGATGTGTTAATCAAGTTATTAAGAATTATGTATGTGTTTGAGGATTTTGAAATGAGAATCAGAATGAAACTAAAAATAACCCTCATATAGTTTTCCCAGTCTTGAATCATCCTTGGGAATACCCACCCTGGTTTTGCAGAGCCAAAAGAGTAGAAAACCACCTTTTGTTTTGTAGAAGTTGGGTCCAAATGCTTTACACATGCAATTGTTAACAAGAATTGGTTGCGTTTAGATTGTATGAGTATTATCATCTTGGTATTAAGCATTTTGTTGCTTAGTAGTTTTAGTCCTTAGAAAAACACCAACAAGGTTAACTACTCATAATTTTAATTGCAAGGCAATTGAATAGGTCTAGAATTATTGGTGTGAATCTGTATAATAATGGATAAGGCACTGATCATCTATTTAGATGCAAATTGATAAATTCATGTGGTTGCACAAAGCATATTTAAAATCAAATCATTATTTACTTTTCTATAATGAAGAGTCAATTTCTTGGTCATTACTTATTTGTAATAGTATTTCTCTAAATTATAGTTAGCTACTATAATAAATGAGTCATTTCAAATCTAAGGAGAATTATCGACCATTTTCTGCTATAGGGGATAGATCTAAAAGAAGAATATTAGTGAGCAACAGTTTTGAGGATAGAATCATAAAACCAATCAGATTTCCATTGTAGAGAGTCCTTGTAATTTTGTTGAAGTTGGTCTAGATATGAAGAAAATTCTATTGAATATGGGATCTAGCTAGCCCTTAGGCTTTTTTTTGTCTCTTGCATCTTGGTATTTTTTGTTTTGCAATCTGGTAGTTTTCAAACACCAACAACTTTCCATTCAAAAAAATAGAACGTTTACCTTTGACCATGACGATATTATTGTTGCCAAATCTCTTGACATCACCATCAAATTATTCAATATTGATGAGATTTCTTCTCTTACCAATCATGTGATGAGAACATCCACTACCAATCACCCATTATTGAATAGGTTCTACATAAAAAATAAGGTCTTTCTCACCATTAATAGTGTCTTACTTCACTACAAAAAAGACAATTTTCACCATCATTATGATTAGACTCATCATCTTCAACTTCTTCCTCATCAACTACAACATAACACTTCTCCTTTCATTTTCCTTGATGGTGTAGAGGCACCTCAACATTTCAAAATTTGAGCAACATTTCAGTGAAATCATGATAGAAAATGGTTTAACGGTTTAATATTGAATTATGGTTTAATGGTTTAAAATTGAAATTGTTTAGAGATTTCATTATAATGTATTCAAATAGCATTTGTAAACATTTATGATTGTATATTTTTAAACAACACAATGCATTCATTAAAGTGACTATGAGGAGACATTAAGTTCCTAACCACCCAAGAATCTTGATAATGGGATTCATCTCATTAAAGGATAAAGAATGTAATTGAATAGGAAGGAAGTGGATGGTTGTAACTATAAAAGATCATCTTCAATAGACATATCTATGTAAGTGAAATAGTGGGAGGATCAAAGAGAGGAGGGTACGAGAGATAGAATAAGAAATTGTGAAAAGGTCAGAGAGCCATTTGAATCTATATTCATTTGAATTTAATGTAATGGCATTACTGTTATTGTGTTTGCAATTTCATATTTTCCTTTGCCTTATGGGTATTCAATTTTTAAATTTAGATGTTTGGAGTACAAGTACGGTGGTATAATGGAGAGTATCGATTATAGAAACTAGAAGAGTCTAGTTCGTGGTTGAACATGTCAACAAAGCTCGATCCAGAGGAACGAAACTAAAAGTGTGCAAAGAAGTCTCTTATGGTTCAAACCCAATTACTCCCTATTGGTAGAAAATTTTGATTGAATGGAGAGGAGATTGGGCACTACAGTATTATAACTAATTCAATCTTGAAGTGGTTAAGGTGGCAAATTCTACATTGGAGAAGAACTAAATGTTTCTTCATTTATTTTTTGAATACCTTTATACTTGGGAAAATGGAACCATGTACACCAAGAATGAGCACCCTCGTGTGGATGACAAAGCTAGTGAGATTACTTGGGTCCTGTAGTTACCATGAGCATAAAAAAAAGGTGGCACTTTCATTGGAGAAGGCTTGGGTCTCTTTGTGGAACCTGATCACAATGTAAGCGATCAGGTGGATAACCCAATAAATCTAAGAAGTATGGGCTCACCATAAAATGCATCTTATATTTGTGAAAAAGTGGTGGTAGTTTGTGAATATCTTACATCTGCACACCCTGATCACAATGCAAGGAATGTGGGTATGAACCTGTTATCACTTAGGTTTGCACCCTTGTCCAGAGCCTATGCATGAGGACAACCTAGTGAAACATGGAAACAACCTCCAAGCTGTGGGACTTGAACTATGAGGTTGAGTCTCCAGAGAAGGCTGGCTTCCTTTTACTATTAGGGTGCACCTAACTACTCTTGGAGGGGAAAAGGGAGAAGGAGAGCATGAAACAAATCTACCTAGCCTAATCTAAAGAGACGATGCACCAAAATAGAGTGTTCAGACCAATCTCTGCCCATATATGCACTACTGAACTAGAATGAAACTAAGGATATACACATTCAGACTTGCTTTAATCAAATAACCACATGCATATTAAGATGGTCAAGATGAATGTCACAAGGAAAGAGAGATTCACTTTTATACCATTCACAAGCCAACAGAGATACATTCATGCAGATTACAGACTTTCACAAAACAATGGCGAAGACAAAGAGTTCTTGCACTTTCATACCAATGGATGAAGGAGATAAAATAGAGAATCATATAGTTCAGAGGCACAGGGGAATTTAGATTGAAATTACAGAGCAACAATAGAGAAAAGCCAGATAAAGGTTTGACCTCAACAAAATCTACAAAAGTTGCCTTTATAGTTCAGGCATAATTGAGATCTCTTCCAGCTGAAGTGACTTCGCAGCTACCTGCCATGAAGTCCTGCAGAGGACAATCAAGGGGAAATTTGATCTGGATGAGTATCCAGACACAATGATTTGGAACAGGGCCCTGAGGAGATAGAAATGATGCCATAACTGTGCTCTGACCCAGTAGATGGATCAAAAGATGGGTGGTGGAGTGTTCTTCTTCTTCTTCATTCATTTCATGGTAGTTGGAATCGATCATGAAGATCAGATCGTGCAACAAAACTGATTACCTTCATTTTTTGGGTTGTGAATCAGCAGAGTCAGTGAGTCAACCTATTTTTGTAAGCAGGATGGACCACGTGGACCAATAGCCTCTTTTTATTTTGCCACCTCGTGGAAGTCCTACATAGTTGACTATCTCTTCATCACTAATCGCACCAACTCCTCAACTCCAGCTGCGACGGTTACACTAACTACCAACCGTTAACTGTCAACCTTGGCCAGGCCCACGAGACACGTGTCACCAAGGTGCTATGTTGCTATGGTTAAAATTCTCATAATTCTGCATAGCGAGATAGCGCCCATCATTGATATTTCTTAATCTAATGATCGTGGAGACTCATCGTGTTCTGCACTTTGCTTTTCAACTTCTGGGCTCGCAAAATGCTGTCAGTACACCTGGTATCTACTTGGCACAACCTAGCATCATCCTTGAGGTTCACAAGATAACACGAGCCCATCTGACATGTGTCATTGAGGCACTATGTTGCTAACGTATATAGTGTGCAACTTTTAATAGCACGATAACACCAACCATCGATCTTCCTAAAATTTGATGATCGTAAAGACTTGTCATAATACTATGCTTGTTCTTACCTGGGCCCATCATACTTGGCGCCATCTCAGCAATTGCACCATACTCGAATGACACCTGGCAATCCTTGGCACACATACCTTGGTGAGACCTGGCCCCCTGGTCCACATGGTGAAAGGGCACTATTTCGCTATGGTTAAAGTTCTCGTAGTTCTCCATAGCGAGATAGCACCTGCTGTAGATCTGCCTTAGATCTATGGTGGTCCACAACACTATACAACTATGTCTCGAGCTGGCTAAATGGACCAATGAAAAAAATGCCACTGTATTCTAACCCGTTTGACAACTGTCACTGAGGATGAGATGTACTATCACTTTGAAGAAGGGCGAGCCCATTACGTCATCTATGCCATGCATCGCTGAGGCGTTATGTCACTATGGTATATATCATGCAACTCTCAATAGAAACATGATGCCAACCATGGATCAAATTCACATCTATGGCGCTCAAACTCTTTGCAGGACTGCATACCTGGTTAATTGGATGGGCCAATAAGATCTGGCTACATACTTTGACCTATCTAACAGCTGCCATGAAAGACAAGACACCTATTCATCTTGCAGCCCACAAGACGAAAATGGACCCACATGCCACGCGTCACGGAGATGCTATGTCGCTATGGTTAAAATTCTCGTAGTTCTCCATAGCGAGATAGCGCCCATCATTGATTTGAACTGATCTAACGACGAGCAAGATAGATCTGACTTCTCAGTGCATAGCCAAAAGGAACTGGCCATGTGCCAACTGTCTGACGAATCCTCACCGATATCTGACAGGGCACGCCTGAGACCAAACGGACATGCGACAGAAGGGCGCTATGTCGCTAACGTATCCACTGTGCAACTTCCCATGGCGAGATAGCGCCAATCGTAGATATTCTTTAGATCTGACGATGGAAACCTTGTGGGCCGCAGAACATATTATAAGGTTTGATCAGGTATTTAAAATAATATTAACTCTGTACACTAGCCGTTGGCGGGTAAAACGTTTGAAGTTTGAATCTTGGTGGGGCGTAAAAAATGATAACATTTTTGGCGACTCACAGGGGATGCGAGATTGCTATGCATAAGACCAGTGGCCTAAAGTGTCCATTGGGCTACAAAGTCAAAAAGATATAGATCTTGTGCATTGCAAAACCCTAACCCTACTTTTGAGAGAAAAACCCAAAAATCTCTATCTCTACAACTAGAACCAGAGACCAAAATGCCCTACAATCTTCAAAATTTTAAAAACCTGCTATCTCACAGAGAGACAACCCCATGCTCATGTACTTCTTGGAAAATAGGGAACAAAAAAGAATAGAACTAAACTAACTAATACATGGAACCCCAAACCCTGTCAGAAACATGGCTTAAGGTAAATCCCATTGACTGGGATGGGTAGAATCTCACCATCAGGCCTGCTTAACTAGAAAGCATTGGCCTGCTTGCAACTGATAAATAGATAAGGACCACTCTACAACATATCAAACTTTGAGTGTCTTCCTATTTTTGCCCTATCTGCATCCCACTTCAGAACCAAATCTCCCTCCCTGAAGATTCTGACCCTAGCCCTCTTGTCAAAACTCCTCTTCACCTATTGCTGGTGTGCCTCTAGAGTCTACATGGCCTGATTTCTCTTTTCTTCTAGCTCCATTAGTTTTTCCATTCTCACTGTCATGGCATCATCCTCAATCAACTCTAGCTGATAAGCTAGTTCCAAGGCTGGGAACTCCAATGAAATTGGAAGCCTTGCTTCTCTACCATATACCAACACAAATGGTGAATTCCCTATTGATCTTTTAGGTGTTATCCTGTCAGCCCACAGTGCAGTCTTCATCCTTTTATGCCAACACCTCTGCTTATCCTCTATTGTCCTTTTCATGATCCTGATTAGGTTCTTGTTGGATGACTTGGCCAAACCATTACCCTAAGGATAGTAATTTGAGGATGTGCTCATATAGATATTATGATCCACTGCCCATGCACAAATCTGAGCTCCAACAAAAGACTTGGCATTATCTGAAATAATGATTGAAGGGGCACCAAACCTAGTCACAATTCCATCAAGGAACTCAATAATTGAAGATTCGGTGGCATCTGGTAAAGTAATCTGTAGCAGCTAAAATCCATTTGTGACCATAACTAGAAGGAGGACTGATAGGGCCTATGAAATCCAACCCCCACTGAGCAAAAGGTTGATCCACCTAGATAGGATGGAGGGGAAGAGCTATGAGTCTTTGTTTGCTAGAGAAGAAGGCACATTTTTCACACTTCCTTACATACTTATGACAATCATGGAACAAAGATGGCTAGTAATAACTAGCCCTCATGATCTTCATTCCAGTTGTTCTAGCTCAGAACTAGCCACCATCAGGACCATCATGAAGTTCCTTGATCATTCTTTCAGCCTGGTTTATATCAAGGCACCTTAATAGGGCTCCATTAAAATCTCTTCTAAAAAGGATATCATCAACTATGACATAAGGAATTGACTATAGCCTATACCGTCTCTTTTTAGCTTTGTCTAATCCTTGAGGGTATCCATTCCCTAATAAGAAATTCTTCATGTCATACATCCAATTCCTTGGGCCATCACTTCTTGCTTCTTTTTCTTCTGTTAATACCATGACAACTTCTTCATCAGGCTCTTGAGATGATAACATCTGCTTACACAATCCCTTACCTCTTACCAGCTTAGTGACTTGGATATCGACATCATACTCCATCACTCTTGTAATCCAACTAACCCTTTTCTCACTAATATATTTTCTCAAAAGGAAATCCTTCACACTGGCATGGGGTACTAACAAATGAATCTTGTTATGGGACAGGAGGTTTCTGAATTTCCTTAAAGCTCTGATGACTAGAAGGGCTTGCTTCTCTATAAACTGTACCTATCTTCATACTCCTTAAGCCCTTCACTAAAGAAAGCTATGGGCTGTTCTTCATTCTTGTCATTTGTTTGAGTCAAGATAGCAGAAATGCTTGACTCGACACCTAAGGTATAAAGAATGAAATCCTTCTCAAATTTTGGGTTCATGAGAGTAGGGGCTGAGGCTATGGCTATCTTGATCTCTTCGAAACTTTCTTTCCCTTCCTTGGTCCATGCAAAGACCATACCTTTCCTAAGCATAGCTATAAGAGGTTTCACCATGGTAGCAAGATTTGGGATAAATCTTCTCACAAAATTTATCCTGCCTAGGAAACTTTACAGCCCTTTCTTGTGTTTAGGAAGAGGGAGAGCAAGTATTGCTTTTGTTCTCTCTGGATCAATGGTTAAGCCATCCTTAGATACAATATGCCCTAATAATTTTCCTTGGTTAGTAGCAAAGACACACTTTCTTGGGTTAAGGGAAACCCCAAACTCTCGACATCTTAAGAATACCTGTCTGAGATGATGAAAATGATCATCTACATCCTTTGAATACACAGTGATATCATCAAGGTAAACTAAGACAAACTTGTCAATCAATTTCTTGAAGGCCATCTCCATTGCCTTCTAAAATGTAGCACTTGCATTGGTTAGCCCAAATGGCATCTTACAAAAAGCATAGGTACCCCATTTAGTGGTAAATGTAGTCTTGTACCTGTCAGACTCTTTAACCAGCACTTGATTGTAACCAGAGAATCCATCAAGAAATGAGAATCTCTTTGAACCACTGACCTTGGACAAAATTTTCTCCATAGAAGGAAGGGGATGGTGATCTTTAAGGGAAGCTTGGTTAAGGTCCCTAAAGTCCACACACAATCTAAGTTCCTCATTCTTCTTCCTAACAGGGACAAGGTTTGCTACCCATGATGAGTGTTTGATAGGAAAAATTATGTGGGCCTCAATCAACTTGGATAGCTCTTTTCTCATTAATGGTTCAATCTTGGGATTCACTAGTCTTTTTTTTTTGTCTTACTGGTTTTGCATCATCAACTAAATCTATGGTATGCTGAAATAACCTTGGGTCAAAACCCTTTAAGTCATCATATGTCCAAGCAAATATATCATTAAATTCCTGACATAGATGAATAAAATTTTCTTGTTCAATTTTAGAACATACCTTCCCCATGTTTAAGGATTTTCCATCAGCAACCATGACTGGAGTATGGTCACCCTCATCAGCAGCTAGGTTCATGGCCCTGCCCTTTGCTTGATCATCATGATTAAAAACACTCTCTAAAGTAATGAGACCTTTAGGCAACTTGTTAGAACTGAGGTGAATGATTTGATCACCATACTAATCTTGCAGTCTTGACTGATTTCTCTCTGAAAATTCTGCCTCATTTTGCAAGAAGCTGAAAATTTGCTCATCAGACTCAAACACTTGCTAGTGGGTGTTATTGTCAGGGATGGCAGGCCTTACTACCACTCTGATTTGTTGCTTCTTCTCCTCTTCAAGATTCCTTGGCACATCATAAGATGCACCTATTACTGCAAGTCTATCAGCATGTCTATTTTCTTTTCTACGGATGCTTTGGATGTTAAATGCATTGAAACCCTCAAGAAAATCCCAAACTCTATGTTTATAAGACTTGAGCAAATCATTTTTGGTGATATTCTAATTTCTCACTTGATTAACCACCAACTTACTATCTCCATAGACCCTTAAGGCTTGAATTCCTCTTTTTTGAGCAAGTAAGAGACCTTGGATCAAGGATTCATACTCGGCCACATTATTGGTGCAACTGAATTGGAGCCTAAAGGAGAAGTAATACCTTATTTGTGCAAGGGAAATTTACATTACACCAGCTCCTGATCCATTTTTATTCCTTGATCCATCAAAGTACATACTCCATATCCCACTTTCATCTCCTTTAGCATCCACAAGATTGGGAACCAGGGCATCCTTTTCCAATATACAATATGTACTGAGACCTGTCTCGAGGATCTCTGACATAGGGTTAAATTTATATGCATCAACCCACTCATCCAAGAAGAAATCATGTATCTCTGTCAAGGGAGTGGTGGGCTCCTTCACTATGTCATTCTCATCCATCTCTAGAATAGGGAAATTCATGTTGATGGGGTTGGGGGTGTAAGATTCAGTATGATGGAGGGCTTGAGGCTCTGCTCTGATTGAAGCATTAGCTCCATATCTAGTTTTAAAAGACATATATGACCAATCAAAAGATATGAAACTAGCTATTTGGGCAGTAAAGTCTCTTGACAGACAGATGGCAAAATATGGCTTGACTTCAGCAATAGAGATATCTTGGGCTACAGTACAACCAGGGCATGCATGTAGGGCCATCTCCACATTCCTAAGGATCCCTATAGTCTTGACAGTACTACCATCCAACTGTAATACATCCCTAACAATGGGTTCATATTTCATTCCCAAAGCATCAGCAACACACCTAGGCATCACTGAACTATTGGCGCCTGAATCAATCATGCAATTATGGACTAGTTTGCCTCCTATAATTAGGGAAACATAGAATGGAGGAGGTCTAACCCTTTTACTTATTTCTTCCTCCCTTGATGGTTGTACTAGGCTTGTGGCACTTTCCATGCTAGGTGTCTGATCCTTTGGTTCAATTCTTTCTAACTCTTCCTGCAGCAACCTCCTTTGCATTGGTATAGTAGCAACAACATCCCATATGGAGATATTCACATTTGTCTTCTTCATTTTCTCTACCACACTAAATGGCATAGCAGGTGTTTTGGTAGAAACCTTAGGGGCTACAACTGTATGAGGTTGTGATGGGATGGCCTGAGGGTCACTTGTATCATTTCTGCCATGGTTTTGCCTTTGCTGCTGAAAGGCACTTGATTGATTATTTGCTACTTGCTCATGAGGTACTACATTCAAAGTTGAGGCCTGATTGGGAGGAGGAGGGACAACATCTTCCATATCTCTTCTTTTGCTTCTAGTGTTATGAGCAATGGAATCCTAGTTTACATTACAATGCTCCTCCATCTGATGATTCATAAAAGATCAATCACCCTGTCTTTGCATATCTGGGGTATCCTTAAATTGGTCCTCCTTGTATGCTTGTTTTGCTGCAGGTTCTTGGACTGTCAAGGCCAAATAAGATTCAACCTTCTGACACATACAATAGGCATAGGAGTAGTTACAGGAGGGACAAAAATCTTGATCTTGAAGCATATTGTTTTGATGGATTATAACCCTACTTTGGTTTACATTTGAGGTTGAAACCTAGCCACCCTGCCTACTCTGATCAAAAGAATTGTTCCAATGATTAGGATTTGGAGGCCTACCACTATTCAAAGTTTGATATTGCAATTGATGAGGTTGACTACCTTGAGCTTGCTATCTTTCTAAAGTCACCACTTTATTGCTCACTTTCTGCATCATAGAGAAATTATCCTCCAACCTACTTCCTTGGTCTTCTAACTTCCTCCCTTGATCTTGCAATCTTTTATCAAGGTTCTTGTCTTAATCCTACAATCTTTTATCAAAGTTCTTATCTCTTTTGTCCATGTTCTGCATCATAGATTGCATCATCTCCTTGATTTCATCTATCCCACGTGAGGATGTGGAAGCTTGAGGGACTAGAGTAAGGGATTGTGATATAGAAGTTGTGGGGAGGGGAGCCATTGCTGGTTGATGATTTGGAACATCAGAGAAGAAGGGAATATGAGGCCTTGGAGCTAACTTACCTCCTTGTATCAAGATGTTTTCTGCCCTTATTGCTATGTCATAAGCATTAGGCAAGGTATCTCGTCCCATAGTTTGGATTGTAGTGGCAATATCGCTGTTAAAAGCTCTAAGGTAATGCAAGAAGGCATTACCAGGGGTAGGTTTCATTGAAGTAGGTATTCTATCCCACATCTTTTGGAATCTATAGCTAAAATCAGTCATACATTCATGGGGGGATCTTTTTATAGTAGTCAACTACTCTAAAAGTGACAAATAGTCACTCTTATCCTCAAAATGTTTGCACAATCCCGCTCCTAATCCATCCCAATCTGTTATAGAACCATGATCTAAACCTCTATACCATTGTAGTGCTTTTCCTTTCAAGGATGAGGCTAGGAGCCTAACTACAACATCATCCTCTGTAATGCCATGGATATTGTAGACATTTGCAACCTCTTGAATGTGTTCTTAGGGGGAGGTAGAAGTTTCACCAGTAAATTCTGGTATACTTTTGAGTGCAGCTACTGGTATGTCATGTCTTTGGGCTAACAAGAGAGGGCTACCACCATTAAAAGTGGCAAAAGTATGAGCTCTAGGAAATGCCATATAGACAAGTGATCTATTGATACACGCTGATAGCAGTCTAGGCTGAGATCTAACAACAGGAGGAGTAGAGATAGATCTTGTAGGAGTATTTGTTACTACTACGCTCCTAACTGGTGATAAGAATATTCTAGTCTTCCTTCTTCTAGGGTTTGAAAGTGAAAGCTCTTGGTATTGAAAATTACCTCTAGAAGATGTCCTTGTCTCAGCTTTGGGCATGAATCACTGCAACTTTGGTCTGGAACTAGATATGTGTTTAAAGCTCAGAGTCGCCAAGTACTTTGAAGAATGAGCCTCTTGAAGGCTTAAACACCCAAGCCAGTACTATCTCTTCAGTATTAATCTTGAAATATTCCCTTTTGACACCAGTAGACTTGAAATTTTTTGAGATGTTGTCCCACTGGGCGTGCCAAAAACTGTTGTCACTTAGGTTTGCACCCTTGTCTAGAGCCTATGCATGAGGATAACCTAGTGAAACATGGAAACAACCTCCAAGCTGTGGGACTTGAACTATGAGGTTGAGTCTCCGGAGAAGGCCGACTTCCTCTTACTATCAGGGTGCACCTAACTACTCTTGGAGGGGAAAAGGGAGAAGGAGAGCATGAAACAAATCTACCTAGCCTAATCTAAAGAGGCGATGCACCAAAATAGAGTGTTCAGACCAATCTCTGCCCATATATGCACTATTGAACCAGAATGAAACTAAGGATATACACATTCAGACTTGCTTTAATCAAATAACCACATGCAGATCAAGATGATCAAGATGAATGTCACAAGGAAAGAGAGATTCACTTATATACCATTCACAAGCCATAGAGATACAGTCATGCAGATTATAGAATTTCACAAAATAATGGTGAAGGCAAAGAGTTCTTGCACTTTCATACCAATTGCTGAAGAAGATAAAATAGAGAATCACACAGTTTAGAGGCACATGGGAATTTACACTTGAATTGCAGAGCAACAGTAGAGAAAAGCCAGAGAAAGGTCTGACCTCAAAAAAATCTACAAAAGTTTCCTTTATAGTTTAGGCATAACTAAGATCTCTTCCAGCTGAAGTGACTTCGCAACTACCTGCCATTAAGTCTTGCAGAGGACAATCAAGGGGAAATCTGATCTGGATGAGGATCCAGACACAATGATTTGGAACAAGGCCCTGAGAAGATAAAAATGGTGCCATAACTGCGCTCTGACCTAATAGATGGATCAAAAGATGAGTGGTGGAGCGTTCTTCTCATTCTGCATTCATTTCATGGTAGTTGGAATTGATCATGAAGATCATATCGCGCAACAAAATTGATTACCTTCATTTTTTGGGTTGTGAATCAGCAGAGTCAGTGAGTCAACCTGCTTATGTAAGCAGGATGGACCACGTGGACCAACAACCTCTTTTTATTTTTCCACCTCGCGGAAGTCCTACATAGTTGACCATCTCTTCATCACTAACTATGCCAACTCCTCAACTCCAGCTGCGACAGTTACACTAACTGCCAGCCATTAATTGTTAACCTTGGCCGAGCCCGTGAGACATGTGTCACCAAGGTGCTATGTTGCTATGGTTAAAATTCTCACAGTTCTCCATAGCGAGATAGTGCCCATCATTGATCTTTCTTAATTTGACGATCATGGAGACTCGTCGTGTTCCGCGGTTTGCTATTCAACTTCTGGGCCGCAAAATGCTGTCAGAACACCTAGTATCTACCTGGCTCAACCTGGCATCATCCTTGAGGTTCACGAGATAACATAGGCCCATCTGACATGTGTCACTAAGGTGCTATGTCGCTAACGTATATAGTGTGCAACTTTTAATAGCTCGATAACACCAACCATCGATCTTCCTGAAATTTGACGATCATGAAGACTCATCATAATACTATTCTTGTTCTTACCTGAGCCCATCATACCTAGCGCCATCTCGGCAACTACACCATACTCAAATGACACCTGGCAATCCTTGGCACACATACCCCTATGAGACCTGGCCCCCTGGTCCACATGGCGAAAGGGCGCTATGTCGCTATGGTTAAAGTTCTCGTAGTTCTCCATAGTGAGATAATGCCTGCCATAGATTTGCCTTGGATCTACAGTGGTCCACAACATTGTACAACTGCGTCTCAAGCTAGCTGAATGGACCAATGAAAAAAATGCCACTGTATTCTGACCTGTCTAACAACTGCCACTAAGGATGAGATGTACTATCACTTTGAAGAAGGGCAGGCCCATTACATCATCTATTCCATGCATCGCCGAGGTGTTATGTCGCTATGGTATATATTGTGCAACTCTCAATAGCGACATGATGCCAACCATGGATCAAATTCACATCTACGGCACTCAAACTCTTTGTAGGACTACATACCTGGTTAATTGGATGGGCCAATAAGATCCGCCTATGTACTCTGACCTGTCTGATAGCTACCACAGAAGACAAGACACTTGTTCATCTTGCAACCCACAAGATGAAAATGGACCCACATGCCATGCGTCATCGAGGTGCTATGTGGCTATGGTTAAAATTCTCACAGTTCTCCATAGCGAGATAGCACCCATCATTGATCTGAACTGATCTAACGGCGAGCAAGATAGATTTGACTTCTTAGTGCATAGCCAAAAGGAACTGGCCATGCGCCAACTGTCTGATGAGTCCTCGCCGATATCTGACAGGGCACGCTTGGGACCAAATGGACACACGGCAGAAGGGCACTATTTCGCTAACATATCCACTGTGCAACTTTCCATGGTGAGATAGCACCAACCGTAGATATTCTTTAGATCTAACAATGGAAGACTTGCTAGCCGCAGAACATATTATAAGGTTTGATCGGGTATTTAAAATAATATTAAATCTGTACACTAGCCATTGGCGGGTAAAACATTTGAAGTTTGAATCTTGGTGGGGTGTAAAAAATGATAACAAAACCCGATAAACAATAGTGGCTCGGCTCAGTCATCAAAAAGGGCACGTGTGGATGTTAGAGTATGTGCTAGTAAGAGATAGTGAGTGGCAATGATATGTATTGGATGTTGTGGCAATAAAAAGGTGGTAGCATTAAGCCATTTGTAGAAAGTGAGGAAGGAGGTCGAGCATAGTATTGAAGAAGGACATCTTTAAATGTCATGTTGTCTTTTGTGCAATTTGAGTGTTATATGCATGTGTGCCTTCTTGTTTTGGAAAATCCACCCACATTGTTTGGTATTGTTTTGATTATTTGTATAAAGGAAAACACATTTTCTAAGTATTCTTTTGTGTGTTGAGATCATTGGCCCATGGAAGGCAGTTTGTAATCCTCAAACACTGTGATATGGAATTAGGTGTTTGACATTTGTAGAGTTTAGCTGATTAGTGATGATTTCTTTGCATCAGATTGGTATCAGAGCTGGAAGCTCTTGAGTGTGTGAGAGAAGCAACTCACACTAGGATTGTGTGGGAAAAGCAATGTGAGTATTTGGTTTTGTTGATGCAATGTTTGGTTGTAGTTGGAAGTTCACAACTGCAGTAAGGTAGATAAGTAGTTTTTCATGGGGGCCATAGAGATGGTCTAAGGGCCTGTGTGAGAGGTTCATGCATGAAAATAGACTTGGGAAGAGAGGTAGCGAAAGGACTCCTGGGTGAGGCATAATTGTAGTAGCATTGCGAAGTGGACATGAAGCAACACTGTGACAACAACCTACAAGCACTCCATTGATGGGAGTCAGTTTCAAGATTAGAGAGTGCACCAAAAGCATGTACAAAGAATTTTGGTCTAGAGTGATACTAGGCATTTCCATGGGACATGGAAATCTTTTAAGTCCAAAAGTATGGTGTAGAGGCACCTCAACATTTCATAATTTGAGAAAAATTTCAGTGAAATCATGGCAGAAAATGGTTTAATAGTTTAATATTGAAATATGGTTTAATGCTTTAAAATTAAAATTGTTTAGAGATTGCATTATAATTGATTCAAATAACATTTGTAAAGACTTTTGATTGTCTATTTTTAGACAACACAATGCATTTGCTAAAGTGGCTATGAGGAGACATTAAGTTCCTAACCACCCAAATCTTGATAATGAGATTCATCTCATTAAAGCATGGAGAATGTAATCGAATAGGAAGGAAGTGGATGGTTGTAACTATAAAAGATCATCTTTAATAGACATCTCTATGTAAGAGAAATAGTGGGAGGATCAAATAGAAGAGGGTATGGGAGATAGAATAAGAAATTGTGATCTGAATGTGTATTCATATGAATTAATGTAATGGCATTATTGTTATTGTGTTTGTAGTTTCGTATTTTCCTTTGCCTTATGTGTATTCAATTTTTAAATTTAGATGTTTGGAGTACGAGTACGATGGTATAATGGAGAGTATCGATCATAGAAACTGATAGCATTCAAAGAATCCAGTTCTTGGTTGGACCCATCAACAAAGTTGGACCCAAAGGAATGAAACTAAAAGTGTGCAAAGAAGTTTGTTATGGTTCAAACTTGATTACTCCCTATTGGGAGAAAGTGTAGAATGAATGGAGAGGAGATCAAGTGCCATAGTATTATAACTAATTCAATCTTGAAGTGGTTAAGGTGGTAGCTTGTACATTGGAGAAGGAACTCGATGTTTCTTCATTTTTTTGTGAACGGCTTTGTACTTGGAAAAATGGCAGCATGTATCACCAAGAATGGGCACCCCTGTGTGGATGATAAAGCTAGTGAGATTACTTGGGTCTTGCAATTGCCGTGAGCATAACTAAAAGGTGGCACTTGTAGACACCTAAAAATCTTTTAGAAAATAAAATATTTTTATTTTCTAAAAAAGGTCCCTGATGACATCATCATTAACTAATTAATTAATTAGTTAATTAATTTTTTATGCCATTAAATCCCTTTATCTTAATTAAAAATATTTAATTAAGGAATCCCTCCCAAAAATGTTTAAATCTTATTTAAACATTATTTCCTTATTTATTAATTATATAATTAATAAATTGACCAAAAATCCCAAAATAAATAAATAATTTATTTTTTGCCCAAAGCTTGGCCAATTTCCTTAAGACCACTAACCTCGTCCAAAATCTTCTAATCCTTCTTTAATTTTGATTAAAGGCTAATCCCATCATTTCCTATCCCTAATCCCAACTCAAAAATATTAATTAAGATTAAATATTAATCCTCATGTTTATTAAAAATGTTTTAATAAATATCTCCTCAACCCAAACCCTTGAAATAAATAAAACTTTATTTATTTTCTAAAAAACCTTTTTTATCCTCATCCTAGGAAGTTCTAGACTCTTCTAGAAAGTCTTCATCCTCATCCAAAGCCTAGACTCTTCTAGAAGATGTCAATCCTTATCTTTAATTCTAATCCTAATCCCTCCTAACCTTGTCACATTCCCTAAACATGGGTTAAGACTTGCTAACCCAAGCCAAAGTTAACAAATATCTCCTCCTTCACGCACCCTCATTTATTGCCATCCACTTGCCTATCCCTAAGCTAATCCTAAACCATCCTAATCCATCCTCTAATCATTTGCACAATCCTAAGCAAGCTTAAAACCTTTCTAATCCAACCCAAGTCGAAATTCTTCACCCTCCAACATAAATGACCCTCAAATATCTCTTACACTCTCCTTCAATGCTCTTACAAAGCACTTATGAAGGGTCTTTATGAAGATATTATCCCTTGAGCCTCCTTTGTTGACTCATCCTTGCCCTTTCCTCCATCCTCTCACCCTGTGACATGTGTCACTCTCTGATTGGCTCTAAGGAAGCACAATCCATGTGCTCTCCTCTCATTCAATCTAAGCCCTCCATAAGCTTTCTCCTTTCCTTCCATCTTAGCCCTCCATCCCTCAAGCCTCTTGCCTATAAATTGGATCCTTCCCCTTTGCAAAAACAACACAATCTAGAAAGTAAAGCCATAATGCCATTTTGAGAAGCCATTTTTTACATCAAATCCATTCACCAAAATCTATGAAAAATCCTCCATTGAAGCCCATTTGAGCATTTCAGCATACATACATAATCAAGCCATCTTAGCTATTAGACACACCTCTACACCAAGTGATCATCTTCATTGAGAGAGCCTATCCATGGCTCATATTCTCATTTGAGGACTTCACTTTGTCTCTCATGAAGTTATGTTAAATTAGTATGCAAATGCTTTTTGATTGTTTTAATTTAGTGTTTCTAACATACTAAAGTAGCATATACAACACTTTCATTGGAGAAGGCTTGGGTCTCTTTATGGAACTCAATCACAATTTAAGTAATCAAATGGACAACTTGATAAATCTAAGAAGTATGGACTCACCATAAAATGTGTCTTGTGTTTATGAAAAGGTGGTGGTAGTTTGTGAATATCTTACATCTGCACACCCTAATCACAATGTAAGGAACATGGGTATGAACCTGATAAACAATAGTGGCTCGACTCAGTCATGGAAAAGGGCATGGTTGGATGTTAAAGTATGTGCTAGTAAGAGATAGTGAGTAGTAGTGATATGTATTAGATGTTGTGGCAATAAAAAGGTGGCGACATGAAGCCATTCACAAAAAGTGAGGAAGGAGGCCGAGAGTAGTATTGAAGAAGGACATCTTTAAATGTCATGTTGTCTTTTGTACAATTTTAGTGTTATATGCATGTGTGCCTTCTTGTTTTGGAAATGCCACCCACATTGTTTGGTATTGTTCTGATTATTTGTTTAAAAGAGAACCCATTTGCCACTTATTCTTTTGTGCATTGAGATCTTTGGCCCATGGAAGATAGTTTGTAATCCTTGAACATAGTGATATGGAGTTAGGTGTTTGGCATTTGCAAAGTTTAGTTGACTAGTGATGATTTCTTTACATCACTTGAATATCCTTTTCTTCTCTTTTTGATTTGTATTAGAGTTAGGACATCTTTCAACAATATGATCAACCTTCTTATATGATAAACAAACTAATGGTTGTTTCCCTTTATATTTAAAAGTACCTATAGTTAATCACTTAGCAAGGCTTCAAACTCATTATTTTTTTTCTTCATTAGAGAATGACTCCAAATCACTAAGATTACATTGTGCAGAAATTTCCTTAACTTTATTTCTTGGATGCAATGATAAAGAGGCTTTTTAAGGATTAATTAGATAGAAATAATAATTACATGCAAATATAATCCAAGATTAGAAAATAATAAAGCACACAAAAGAGAACACAAGACATAAAGATTTAACGAGGTTCACCCAATCTTTGGGCTATGTCCACCAAATAGAAAGTTCAATATTCTTATTATCTGGTGATTACAACCTAATTACAATCTACAATCCCTTACAACTCAATACTTTTGCAAGAAGCTACTAAGTCATCATACATAATGAAATCCCTAATCCTAAGCCATTTTATACAAGCTTTTTTTTGCTTACAAATTAAGGCCAGATTATTTTGTCCTAAAAATACTTGACAAGTCAACCTTGGGAAATGGTTAATGAGTCAATTCAAAAATCCTTGACAAGTCAACCCAAAAAAAAAAAATCAAGGTGATGCCCTGAACCCTAAATAATTATGAAGAGTGTACAATAGTTTCCTAATTAGTCATTGCATATAAAAAATCTCCCACTTGAGGTTTGATCAAGCTCCACATTAAAAAATAAACTCCCACTTGGAGATTGATCCTATAGCAATATCGCTACCACATGGGGCTCACATTCGATCAGACCACCGTGGACTCAACTATTCCTTTATTCTATTTAGTCTAGAAGACCAACCAAAGCTGAAAAAGAGTTCATATTCTCCCTTGTCACTACTTTTGTAGATATATCTATTGGTTTATCATCTGTATGTATCTTTTCCAACTTTAGCTATTCATCATCCAAAGTTGACCAAATGAAATGGTACTGCAACTATATGTGTTTTGTCTTTGAATGTAGAAAAAAATTCTTAGCAAGATGATGTTAGATAATTGAAATGGGGGGGGGGGAGCTGAATCATTTTAGACTAGTTATCTCACTATCCCTTTAATATTTCATCATTCAATGCAACTTTAACTGATCTAGGCTCAAAATTAGAAAGTAAACGTGTACCTTCTCTTGTTTTGCTTCTTGTTTGTACTCTAACACTTCTATCTCCAATTTTTTTTTTAGGTGAATGATTCTTTCTCACATACTTAGCTAGTACAAGTTTAGTTTTCACATTCTCAATGTTTCCTTTTCTCATTAGGAGTTCAACTTCCTACTTGGATTGTATTTTTTGGTGCTTAGGTATAATTTTCTAGGATTTGTTGACCATTTTATGATGCTTGGGTGTAAGTAACTAATGTTTGGGTAACTATATGTGACTCAGGTGGTACTATCTATTGCTCTGTAGGCCCATGCTATAACTTGGGTAGAGTATCTGGTACATCATCATATATAAACAAACTTGTTGTAGTATTTAGCTTCCTTCTTTCTTTCTAGATCATTCTTCTCTACAAACTCATCAAACCTTACATTTGCACTTTCATTTTGCTAGTAGTCTTGTTCAAACATTTGTAAGCCTTGCTCTTAGATGAATATCCTAGGAATATACCTTCATCTCCTTTAACATCAAGTTTACCATTCCTAACATCCTTGTGAATATAACATCTACTTCCAAATATTTTGAAATAACTTACATTTGGTGTATGAACATAGCATAGCTCATAAGGTGTCTTGTTTATTCCTTTCTTCAATTGAACTTGGTTGAGTGTGTAAACAACATTACTGATGCTTCCTCCATAATATATGAGAGAATCCATTTTTAATCATCAAAATCCTTGCACAATCCATGAATACTTATTTCTCCTTTTGGAAACATCATTATGATGTGGCATGCTTGGTGCAGGTAACTATCTTTTGATACCATTCTTAGCACAATTTTTAGTGAACTCAATAGACATAAGCTCACCACCTCTATCATATATTAAACATTTCAAAGGTTTACTAGTTTTCTTTTCAACTCTTTCTTTGTAACACTTGAACATATAAAAAGCATGTTATTTCACTTTCACAAACATTACAGTCATCATCCTTGAATAATCATTCACAAACAATATTAAGTATCTATCACCATAGTAACTATCAACTCTAATTGGACCACATAAATCTGTATGCTCTAATTCTAAAATATCATTGGACGTGTGTGAATTTCTAGATAATCTATACTTTTTCATCTTATTGAGATGATTCTTTGCATATAACATTATTAGGTTTTTGAAAATTCAGTAAGCCTCTTACTCTTTTCTTTCTACTGATTTTCAACATATTTTCAAAGTTTACATGACACAACCTTTTATGCCATAACCATACATCCTCAATTCTAGAAAATAAACATGGATCAACCATTGGATAAAGGTAGAATAAGTTATCTTTGGTTTGCACTCTTGTTCCAATTAGATTACCTTCATCATTGAAGATTTTGAAATTTCTTTTGTCAAATTCTTGCTTGTGACCAAAGTTGTTTAACTATACAACACTCAAAAAATTATATTTGAGTCCTTGAATCCAATATGTATCATCACATTTGATCTTATCATTCAAAATTAATGATCCTTTACCTTTAAATGAGTATGGAACATCACTACCAAGCTTAATAATTCCACTAACATCAATTTCTTCAAAATTTTCAAACTTACTTAGATCACGAATCATATGACATAAGAAACCACTATAAATAATCCATGAATCATTCTTTGTAACATGTGAAAGAAGGAGAATTTCATTCTCATACCTTTCAACATTTGGCTCTTCCTTGATTGCAACATATACCATTTTAATTACTTTCTTGTCATCATCAAAACTTGTCTCAGTCTGCTCTTCTTCAACAATGTAGCATGACTTCTTGGCTTTTCCTTTTCCTTTTTAATCTATGTTCTTCCCATACGTATAATATTTATTATCATTTCTATCAGAATTTCCTTGGTTAGGACACTTATCAACAAAGTGACCAACCTCATTACCTTTGAAATAGATCAAGGGAAGTTTACTTTTGTATTTACCTTTACCTCTTGATAATCCTCTTGTAAGCAGTGTTTCAATCTCATCAAGATTAGCTTCAGTTTTAGATTCAATTTATTCTTTGGCTTTCTTCTCTTTCTTTGGATTGATGATGAGTAGTGAATACTTAAAAGAATTTCCAACCATAACTATATCGCTATCATAGTTTCTCAACTCAAATGCAGTCAACCGGCTAGTTAGACCATCAAGTGTCAGATCATTACTCGACATAGCTTTGACTTCTTGAATATTAGAAACCTTGATATTGTAAATAGGAAAAAGAGTTCTTAAGCCTTTACTTACAATTTTAGACTTCAAGATTTGTCCTTTTACAACTCTTATTGCATTCACAACATGTTTGGTTCGACTTACATACTATGCATCATTTTCACCTTCTATCATTCTCCTATCATAATACTTAGCTCCCAATCTTTTAACTTTATTTCTTCTTACATTATCATCTCCTCCATAGACAAGCTTCAATTTGTCCCATATTTTCTTTGTAGTGATATAGTTCTTAACTTCATCAAATTCAAGATCAGTGAGAGTAGAAGCAATATCAATCATCATACTATTATGATTCCTCTTTTCATTCATTTGATCCATAGTCAGAGGACCAACAGGTGTAACATATTCATTTTCCAACCAATGTATGACATCATCACCAATACCTAGAAGATGTTTCTTATTATGTCTTGTCATGAGGAAAATTTATCGTTGTTCAACTTTGGTGGCTCTCTCTTATGCATTTTGATCTTTTTCTTAAGTTCCTTTAAACTTCTTCCTTCAAGCACTTGTTCTCTAATACCAAATTGTTAGATAATTGAGTGAGAGGGGGTGGGGGGGTGGGGTGGGGGGTGAATTAGTTATGCCCAATTATCTAGTCACCGTCAAAGTAATATGAATATTTACAAATAATAACTTCAATAAATCCAATCAGTCAGTAGATATATTCAACATAAAATTTAACTCATACGTCAACTTCTTCCAAATTGTTACCAAACTGTTCCTTGCAATACTGACTATCAGTAGCTTTCTTGTTATTACTGAGTTGTAGTAAACTATTAAAACATGTAAGTCAACTAGCGACACAAACATCCACACAAGCTTGAAACCAATATTTAATGTGGAAACCCTATTAAGGGAAAAACTACCTGGGACCGACAACCCAAAAATTTCACTCTTCTAAACTTATCTCTGTTAGGAGGCTACCTTGTTAAAGGTTACATACACTTTGTTAAAGTGACCTTGTTAGAGGATTTCTCCAAAAGATCATATAGATCTTATCACTCCCTATCTATGACCAAAAAGAGTGGATTGATTTAAAGGACTTACAAAGACCACTAATTGATGTTACCATATAGAATTTTACAGACTTGTTAGGTCCACTTGGTGCTTCCAATATTTTTTATAGCTACAATAGTTAAATTGTAAATAGTATAAAGTGATTTTTAAGAATAACAACTACCTTGTTTGATCAAATCTCAGTCATTTCTCTAACTTTATCTTTTACTCACTCGATAACTTTCTTTTCTTCACTGTTTGGCTTAGTTTATTTGGCTCAACACTTTTCTCTACTCCTTCAATGAATTCACTCTCTATAATAATTATCAATCATATCTCTTACAATCTCATCAACTTTTGAACAACATCACACGGAAATCATCATCCATTTCGAACCAACAACCTAAAATCATCATTTTCTCCTCAAATAGATTTTGTAATGCTGCCCGATTCTTCTTTCTTTTGCCTCTTAATCATAATCATCAATCTTAGGTTTACAACTGAATTCCTTCATGCAATGGATTTAAACACATATAGAATATAACTTGACATAGAACTTTGTATACATCCTTATCCTTGTTAAAATTCCATTGTTAGATTCTTCTTGATTTTTCTCCATCATTGATCTTGAATTTTTTTTTGACTCTTGCCAAATTATCCCTCTGTGAATGTCCCAATTATTCCATGAAGAATTGAATCCATATCATCTCCTTGACTACCTTTATAGTAGAAAGATACTCTACCTCTTTAGTGGATAAATCATTCACTTTTTGTAACTAAGAAACCCAACTCATTATTGTCCCATAAATAATAAATACATAACCTATAGTAATTTCTTGGTAGCTAGATCTTCTACCAAATCCAATTCAACATATCCCTGCAAATTAGTAGTAGAGCCCCAAAAATGTAAACATTTACTAGATATTCTTCTCAAATATCTGAGAATCCATTTGGCTTCATTTGAATTCTCAATTCCAGGAGGAATCATATACCTGCTAACAACTCCCACTACATGTGCAATATCTAGCCTAGTGCATACCATAATATACATTAAACTTCCTATAGTTGAAGCATAAGGTACCTTGGATAGTTTAGCCTCCCCTTTTTGTGTCTTTGGACATATTTCCTTCGTCAATCTCAAATGACCAAGAAAAGGTGTGTTGTTAGCTTTAGCATTCTCCATAGAGAAACAATAAAACATATTTTCAATATAATCAACTTGAGATAGAGTCAAGTTCCTATTTTTCCTATCTTTGCAAATTTTCATGCCAAGAATTTGGCTTGTTTCCCTCAAACACTTCATAGCAAATGAATGTGCTAACTATTGTTTCAATCCCTTAATGTGATCCATGTTAGACCTAGCTACAAGCACATCTTTAACATATAGGCATAAAATAATGCAGCTATCATCATCCAAGCTCTTCACATAAACACCATGATCTTAATGACACCTAGTGTATCCATGTTCATGCATAAAATTGTCAAATTTAAGATACCATTGTTGAGGTGCTTGATTCAAGCCATATAAAATTTTGTTCAATGCACACACTAAGTTCTCCTTACCTTTAACCTCAAATCCACATGGCTGTACCATATATATTTCCTCATTCAAATCACCTTGAAGAAAAGTTGTTTTAACATCAAGATGCTCTAAATAAAAATCTTCACTAGCCACAATACTTAAAAGAATACAAATAGAAGTCATTTTAACAACTAGAGAAAATATCTCATCAAAATAAATTCCATTTTTCTATGCAAATCCTTTTACAACTAACCTAATTTAAAATATTTCTTACCTCCATCCTCTTCTTTTATCTTGTAAACCCATTTATTCTATAGAGCCCTTTTACCTTCAGGAAACTTACATAAATGACAAGTTTGGTTTTTCAGTAGGGTTTCCATTTCATCTATCATTACAGACTCCCATAAAATATTTGTATATATCAACACAAATTCATCATGACATTCAAGTTCACTAGGATTTGTTAATAAAATAGAATACAAAGATGGAGAAAATCTTTCTCGAGGTCTGCAGATCATCTAACATTCACTGGGGTTTGTGATATTTTTTATTATTGTTGTTGTTGTTGTTTTAGAGCATAAGGAAGTACTAGAACATCATATTTTTGGAGTATCACGGTGTACTACATAATCATTTTCTTTCTTCTCATTCTATTGTAATAGATCTTTGTACAACACTTTCTCATTGAATATGACATCCTTGGTTCTAAAAAAATTATAATTTTCAAAATCCCAAAGGCTATAACCAAATTCATCAATGCCATATCCAAAAAAAACACATTTCTTTGACTTGTCTTCCATCTTGGTTTTATTTTCAGAATCTATATGTGCAAATGCTTCACAAGTGAAGGTTCTAAGAAAATAATAACTCACCTTCTTACCAATCCATACTTCTTCTAGAATACCACAACCCAAAGGGGTAGAGGGACCTCTATTGATAAAATATACATTAGTATTGACAAACTCTACTTACATATTTAATAGAAGTCCAACATGCAACCTTATACTCCTTGTACACTTGGTTATTAGTTTGTTCATGTGTTTAGTCACTACATTTTCCTATGAAGTCCTTGGAATAGTTTTGTATCTATGAATACTGTTATAGGAATGATAATGTTCAAATTAATTTATCTAATACTCGACACCATGATTAGGTCCAAGACATTTTAGCTTTTTACCAGTCTCATTCTCAACCAAGCATTTCTATTTCTTAAAAGTTACAAATACATCATATTTCTATCTAAGAAAATAAACCTATACTTTTCTAGTTGAATCATAAATGAATATAACATATTAATAATAGCTAGCAAGGGAATATACTTGAGTTGGTTTCCATACATCTATATGCACAAGCTCTAATTTCTCATTTTTCTATTCGTTTCCATTGTTTAGAAAGCTCACTTTCAATTTCTTTCCATACACACAACTTTCACATAAGTCCACATTGACACATTTTGAACCTAGTAAAACTTGCTTTGAATGAATTAATTTCATACCTTTCTCACTGATGAGCCCAAATCTATTGTGCCATAGTGTTGTTTCAGAATCTATAGCAATTGTTTGGTCTCCATACTCAATTGTAGAAATTATTCTTGAACATTCATTTTTCTTTGAAATAATTAAAGTAGAAGGAACAATATGACCTGTACAAATATATAAGGTGCCTACTTTCACACCTTTTTCTACTACTAAGGAACCTTTTGAAAGCTTTCGATTTTGATCATGAAAAGTAACTATGCAACCCTCATCACCTAGTTGCCCTACTAAAATTAAATTCCTACTTAGCCTTGGAACATGTCTTACGTCTTGTAGTAGCAAATGACACCCATTCTACAACTTAATCTTATTTTTCCCATTTCCAACAATCTGACAGGGTTCATTATCTCCTAAATAAACTAGCCTGAAATCCCCTTGGACATAAGCAAGGAAATAATCTCTATGGGGAGTAGCATGAAATGAATCCCTAAATCTAAAACCCATGAATCATCAATATTTTCTAAAGAAAGAAGCAAAGCATCCTCTTTTAATTTATTATTTACCACACTTGTCTCCTTATTTCCTTCTTGTTTGTCTCCTTCATTGTTTTTTGAGTCCAACAATATTTCTTCTTATGTCTTTGTTTCCCATAGTACCAACAATCTCTTGGTCCCCTAGATTGAGACTTCTTTTCCTTTGATTTCCCATGGTTTCTAGAATTATTTTTTTTCTCATTTGTTTTGCCTCTTCTTTGTGTGTTTAAGACACTTCCTGATGTAGATACACCTAAGCTTTTCCTATGAGTTTCCTCTCTTAGAACAACACTAATGACATGATCAGATTTTAGGTTACTAGAACCAGAAACAAAATCACTCACAACCATTACCAAGCCATTCAATCTTTTAGGAAAGGAACAAAAAATTAAGAGATCACTAATTTCTTCATAAAAATTTAATTTTATAGAAGATAATTGATAGGTAACCATATTAAAATCATTTAAATGACCAGAAACCGATTCATCTTCTTCCATCTTCATATAAAATAAATGCTTCATGAGAAATACTTATTTGAAGTGGAGGGATTTTCATACAACTTTGACAGGGTTTGCATTAGTCATCATTGCTTTCATAACATTAAATGCCACAGTTTGTGTCAAACATAATCAAATACTTCCAAGTGCCTTTTTATCCAAAATATCCCAGTCCTTATCTATCATAGTTGCTAGTTTCTTGAATTTTCCTTGAAATAGATGCCATGAATCCTTTTGATAAATATAGTCCTCCATTTTTTATTTTCCATAATTGAAATATATGCCGATTAAATATTTCAACCTTCAACTTACACTTATTTGTCATTGGTCCCAGTCATTCATGAGACCTTCCTACAGAGGATAACTAAAATAATTAGGCTTTGATACCAATTGTTTTTGATTAAGTAAAATAGGTTTTACAAGGATCTTAAAACCTAAAAGTTTTTACAACATATCTAAAATATAAATATTAAGAAAAGTCCAGCTATAGAGAAACTGCTTAACAAAAGCCAACCATAAAAAAATAGGCCTGCGACCGGGAAACAAAAAACTAGCTACACTAGAACAAGAAAGAACCAGCTACACAATGAAAAAAACAAGACAAAAAAGGTGCTCTAACTATTAGTTCTCTCTATCAAGAACCTACAAGGTCTTTGTAGCTTCATTGGTCTTCCTGTCATTTGCGTCCTCCTGGTCCTAGTTATGAGCATCCACCTGGTCCCTAGTTTCTTTTGGATCATCCTCAGCCTACCCAATGTCCAAGCTAGCCTTCTCCATGTTTTCCCTACCAAATCTAGCACTAATCAGTGATTCATCCAGGCTATTAATGTTCTCACTCAGGGCATTCAAAGTGGTGATCACCTGATTGGCCAGGTTCTGATGAGAGAACTCCATCCTTTGGACTCTTTGTTCAACCTTGGTGATTTTTTCCTCCTAGTTAGCCTTGTGTTCTTGGACATTGAAGTGCCATTGGCTTCCATCCTAGCTTCTCTCCTCTTTATTGTGTCCTTGGTCACTGCCAATTTTTTGGCTTCTTTCCTAGCTTCTTTTCCCCTTCAGGTCTTCAATTTCATGAAATAACCATTTGATAGATCAAAAATTGTCTATCATGCTATTCTTAGCATTGTTCAAAAGGTTAAGCCCAATTTACCTTGCATTATTAGAGATAACAACCAAAGCAAGGTCAATGAGTTCGTCATAGTGGGCTTTGCTATCAATGTCCTCCATCACTTGTATATTCAATGACTCCCTGACAATCTCCAGTTTAGCTGTATTTGAATTAAAATTCCTCCAAGACCTCCTCCTATTTTTTGTTATCACCTCCCAACTCTCTTTACCCTAAATATCTATGAATGGAGAGGTAGTGGGGCTAGGGCCTGGAATCTCAGGGATCTAAGCATTGGTATCAAAAGCCTTATTTGCTTTCCTTTTCTTGGGATTCCTTGACATGTTAGTAGATGCCTCTTCCTCTTTTTCACTTTCCCTCCCCTTCTCCTTCTCCTTCTCATCATCTTCCCCCTTCATCTCTTCCTATGAGTCAGTGTCCTCATCATCATCGTTATCCTCCTCCTCCTCCTGAGGCTCAGGCTTAGGGGGAATGGGGGGTAATCCTCTAGGGCTCTTTCTGTAGGCAATGCAGGTAGAGGGTTTCTCTTCTTCCTTGGGGGCTTTACCTTTAGAGGAAACATTATCCTCTTCTTCCAATTTTGTCCTATGCACATCCTTAGAATTCTCCCAGTTTTGTCAAATGCACACCCAGTATCACCAAGAGATTTTCCCTTGGTTTGAGTCTTCAGATACTCAGAGACCAAGAGGAGTAATCCCTCATGAAGGGTTGGGTTAGTGGTAGGTTTCCTCTTAAAACCATCAATACCCTTGCTCATGGAGGTGAAAAGATAAAAAGGAAAAGAGATTTTGATTCCATGCCTAAAGTGGTTAAGCAAAATAAAATGATGCTTTCTGATCCTATCAAATCTGGGGTCTAGGGAAATATATTCAATGATAATCCTAAGGACATACCTCCATAGCTTTTTAATTGACTCCATCTCATAATATGTCTCCACCTTGACGAGCTTATCCAACTCCTTTTCATCCTTCACAAAAACTTTGACAGTGTTTGTTGACATTTTCTTGTCTCTGAAGAAGTTACTCCCTTCTAGAGGGATCTTAGCAACCTGGGCTATCAAATCCGCATTGACATGGTGGGTGACCTCATTGATTTTGACTCTCCCATTTTTCTAGGAGTCCACCATAATCTTAGTGATCCCCACATCAAATACATGGAGCTTCTCCAGGAACCTAGTGATTTTTCCCTTTTCCAACTTATGCCAAACCTTTGGTTTCTCCTTCCATTTCTCCACCTCCCCCAATGGCTCCCTCCTACTTCTCTCCCCTACCATGGTTTCCTCTGATTCAATAAGCCCTCACTTGCTCGTAGTTTTCTTACATACCTCAGCCTCCTTCAAGCTGTGAAACTTGAAAACATTTTTGAATTTACCAGTTTTAATAGTTGTATTCAAAAAACCCTTGAAGCATGCCGTATGTACACGCTATCATGTTTTGAAAAGAGTTTCACATGATTTTCATTAACTCACACTCCGACATGCAATCTTACAAATCTTCCTATCATTACTTTTGGATTTCTTTTGTACTTCCGTGGATGCAATCTTGTAGTATTAAATTATTCACTACTACGGGAAAGTTGTCGTTGACATGCCACATCATCTCCAAATTTTTGGTGACTGCTTCATTGGTGAACTAGTCGGTAGCTGAATTGGCCTCCCTGTACACATGGTTGATATAGGTCTTCTTGAACTTACCCAAGTCAGACTTTAACTCCTCAATTACATTCACAATGGTCCAAGAAGGCATAGAGTTACCATTGAGACAATTTATGATATTTAATGAATCCCCCTCTAGCCAAAGGTTCTCAATCCCAGAAGCCAGGGCCAGTTTAACAATGTGACCAGCAGCACTGGCTTTTGCAAAGTGATTCATTTGATGTCCAAGCAGGTTGGAAAAGGCTGTAACTCCTCCACCATAGCTATTTTTGATGATGCTCTCATACCAATTGTTAGGATTAGCAAGAAAAAATAATAATTACAAGAAAATATATTTGATATCATAAAATAATAAAGTACATAGAAGAGAACACAAGGTACAAAGATTTAACATTGTTCATCTATGTCCACCAAACAACAAGTCTAATACTCTTATTATCCATTGATTATAGCCTAGTTGCAATTTTTAATCCCTTACAACTCAATACCACAACAAGAAGCTACTAAATCATCATACATAATGAAATCCCTAACTATAAGCCATTTTATATAAACTTTTTTTTGGGTTACAAATTAGGGATAGATTATTTTGTCATAAAAATACTTGACAAGTCAACCTTGGGAAACCGTTAATGAGTTAGCTAAAAAAATCCTTGATGAGTCAATCGAATTTTTTATCAGGGTGATACCCTGAACCCCAAAGAATTATGAAGTGTTAATTTAATATTCAATGTATAAACAATCATTCAAGATTTTTTGCTTCCATCTCATTTTCACATCATCAACCGTCTTATCAACTTGAAAGATCTATTAGAAACAAATTGCATGTCACCAATTCATAGTAAAACCTAAACACTCAAACTTGCTCTTAATTTTTGTTCCTAAAACATGTTCAACAATAGAAACCTTCATAAATATCAAGTTTGACCACTTGAAACAACACAAATTAGAAAAAACAATCAAATCATTCACTAAATAAACTAACCAACCCAATATGACTATTTCACTTTATCAGTCATAACTCACCCAAAACTTATGTATATTACATAGAATTACAACCATAGAAAGTAAAGACATATGCGAGTCTCCTATACCAATTGTGCATACTGACTCATCATATAAATCAACTAGACACTTAATCTGTCATCTGCATAGTAAGTTAAGATTTTCCTGATAAATAGTTCAACATACACTATCAAGTCGACATTAATGAAAACATAATAAATTACTCAATCATCATCAAACACACTCTTTAAGACATTATACAATCTCCTATCAACTCTTGAAGGTACCTACATCAGTTATGCCATAATACTGTGCTAATGATCATCCTAATCCCCTACCTCCTTTAACATGTAGTGTTGAATAACATCATAATTTATTCTACCTTTTTATCAATATATTTCTTATGATCCATTTATTAGATATTATATAGATAATACTTCTCCAAGAGTTTCTATTCCTAAAAAGGATGAGGATTCCAAGGATAATATTCCTCCCACTATTCCTCCTTGTACTTCACATACTTATTCATTTCAAGATGAACCACCTTCTCCATATACACTTAAATATACTTATGATTTAGGATATGATATTACTAATAAACAAGTTTACAAAGGTTTTGGAATTGGTATTAATGAACAAGGAATTAAAGTTTCTATTAATCTGCATCGACAAAATCATAAAGGTGGTGAAGTTTCATTCCTTGTAATACTCTCCCTACATCATCTTCTTAACTAAAATATCCTCTTCATAGTATTTTTACAACCCTATCTAATTATATGCCCTTATGATTCCACTACAACATTTGGGGCCAATTTCCTATAGTTATTCATCATACAGAATTACAACCATTCATCAGAATATTGACAAGTAATATCATTGCTGAACGAGCATCAAACTAACTGATTGGGAGTGAATGCATTAGAATTAAAATGACATAACTAGAAATCAAAAAATGAGATGAATTTAGAGGGTTGATGGAAATTTCCATTAGGATAAAATTAGGAAATATAGGCCTGGGTTGGTAGAATATTGTCACCTTAATGACGACCTTGTCATTTTTTCAATGACCACCAAATCAAGATACTATTGGAAATATAAGAGGAGTGACTGAGAGGGAATGGGTGAATCATTTCCAAAAACAAATCCCAGATCCCTTAGATGTTAGCACAAAACATAAACTAAATTGAAACTATTCTAATGTGGTTAACACACAGGCACTTAGTTAACATTGACAATATGCTATAACTTGGTAACTAGTGAAATAACAACTATTACTCAAAAAATATTGAACATGAAAAACTTAAGATATTGTCTATGATTAACCTTAATTAACTTAGTTGCATATACATAAAATAAAAAAATCATGAACACAAGTGACACCAAGATATAATGTGGAAACCCAAATTAGAAAAAACATCAATTGCAACTAGTGACTATTTTTTACTCTTCTAAATTGAGCCCTGTTAGGAGCCAACCCTGTTAAAGGTTACAAAACACACTATTAGGTGTAACCTTGTTAGAGGATTTAATCATCTATTAGGAGTGGCCTTGTTAAAGGTCTTTAGATACTTCAATTTAGAAATCCCACCTTGTTAGAGGATTTACAAATAGCAGTTAAGACAACTTTGTTAAGAGATTTAGTTCATTGCTACAATGGATAGAGAGTAAAAATGATATTACTTGATTTCTAATGCAACTATATTACTAATTTTAGATCTCAATTATAGCTCAAATACTTGATCCTTCCTGATCAAATGTATCTTTGTAGCTCCTCAAGGATATTCTGCTTATCCTTCCAATTCACTTCCTCTAAGCATCTTCTAATCTTCCATAGACTCACACACATTGAATCCTCAGATTGACCTTATAATTATATCATATCTATTATCAAATCATCTTGAATACACCTTAGAATAATTAATATTCATCTCCTCAGTTGGCTAGAACCAACAAACACATTCAATAAACTCAATATGCCAAAATAAGAAAATCCTTCGTTAGCCAACCCTACTTGGTAGACACTAACTTGGAAATGATTTTCTTGTGTTAACCAAGTGAACTTGGTTAACACCCCATCTTCACAAACTTTAGTAATTGAGTGAGCTTGGTTAGCACTGGTTCCATCTAACCTTCCTTTATTAACCGAGTGGGCTCAATACTTCTACTAACTTCTCTTTGACACCCAAGTGAACTCAGTAGACATTGTTTCTGAACTTGGAAAAAAATAGAATTCTTAGTAGACACAAGAAACTATCTTCATTATCTAAGTGAGCTCAACATACAATAACTGATAAAGATATGACATTTTGTGTAACATAAAAGACAATATACAATTGATCAATTATTTTCAACAATCTCCCTCTTTGGCATTGATGGAAACACAACTTGTCATAATACAATGAAATTTTAGAGAAAAATAAAGTAAGAAAAATATCCTTAGCTTCATTGCTAATTCTCATCCATGAGAACTCCCTATATTAGTATGAGATCCCTTTGACTTCAATTTCTCCCTTTGTTAGCAAACTATGTCTTCAACATCTTCTTTTGATAGCAAACTCTGCCCTTTTGATATTAGACCAAGTTCTTCCTCTTTCACATCTTCAAAAAAAATTTGTTTGATGTATGACTATGATAGTAAACTCTCCATTTTTAGAATTTTTTTGTGATATATGACTAAACTCTCCCTCTTTGACATCTTATGCCAAAGAAAATATTAAGTGAATTCCAATGTACCTCATGTACATATTCATATGCTATCTTCCATTTCAATACTACATCAACTTGACTGATCTTCAACATGCTCTAGTTGATGCATCACTAAACTTCATTTAGTGAACTTTAGATATAGAAATGACCACTAATTTACCTCTTAGATACATAATTGAATCCTTAGGAAATGGTTAGTGAATATGTCTGGAATTTGTTCTTTAGTATTCACATATTCCAATCTCACCTATTTTTCTTGCACCAATTCTCTCAAAAAACGATATTTTATTGCAATGTGTTTGGTCTTGATATGCATCACATGATTTTTTGATATATTAATTACACTGGTGTTATCATAGAAGAAAACCATTGGGTCCTTGATCTCTACCTTCATACCTACCAATAGTTGCTTGAACCAAACTATGTTGGAACAATTAACTACTATTGCAACATACTCTGCCTCTGCTGTAGACTGAGAAATGCAATTTTACTTCTTACTTGTCCAAGACACTAGTCTTTTACCAAGAAATAATGCTTCACCACTGGTGCTCTTCCTATCATCAACACTTCCTACCCAATCTACATCCGTGAAGGCTTTCAAATCTAAATTGCCTCCTTTCTTGTACCATAATCCATAGTCTTCAACACCCTTCAGCTACCTCATGATTCTCTTTATTTCCATCATATGATTTTCTTTAGGATTTTTTAGAAAATCTTGCCACCATACCAACTGCAAGAGCAATATCAGGCCTTGTATGCACTGCATATTACAAATTTTCAATCATTAATCTATATGTGGTCTGATTTACCTCATTGAAATCATAATTTTTGGAAATCTTATGTCTAGTAGACGTAGGAATTCCAATTGGTCTTGAATATTCCATTCTAAATTTATTTAGTATCTCCTTTATATACTTGGATTGAGTAATGTAGATACCATCTTTCTTCTATTGAATCTATAATCCAACAATTTTTTTTATCTCTCCAAATATGGACATCTCAAATTCCTTTCTCATTTCCTCTAAAAAAGCTTTACACAAGTCATCATATCCAGTAAAAAATGTATCATCCACAAATATTTTTGCAAATACAATCTTCTTGTTTGGTCCTTCTTTGATGTATAGGCTATTGTTATCATTTTTCCTTTAAAAACCAATCTTCATCAAATAGTTATGAAGTCTTTCATACCAAGCTCTAGGAGCTTGCTTGAGACTATACAATACTTTATGCAACTTGCAAACCATATCCTTTTTGCTTGGATCTACAAAACCTTTAGGTTGCTCTATGTAGACTTTTTCTTCAAGAATTCCATTCAAGAATGCAAATTCCACATCCATCTGATAAAATTTAAACCCTTTATGTGAAACATAAGCAATTAAGGTCATAACACCTTATAATCTTGCAACAAGAGAAAAAGTTTCACCATAATAAATACCCTCTTCTTGAGAATAGCCTTTGTATACTAACCTTGCTTTGTTTCTTGAAACTTCTCCATCTTCATTCAACTTATTTTTGAAAACCCACTTTGTTCCAATTACATTCTTATCCTTGGGTCTAGGAACAAGAGTCTAGGTCTCATTCCTTTTTATCTATTCTATTTCTTCATACATTTCTTCAATCTAGCTTTTATTATTTAAAGCATCTTTAACTGGTCTAGGTTCAAATTCAATAAGTAATCATGTACCTTTCAATTTGTTCCTTGTCATAGTTCCATCTGTCTTGTCTCCAATTATCTAATCAAGTGCATAGTGCCTTCTAACATATCTTGCTAATACATGTACCTTTTTTTTAGAACTTTTTCTACTTGCCTCACCATGATCTTCTACCTCATGCTCAGGTCCTACTATCTGTGACTCAAGTCCTTCAGATAATGACTCAGGTTTTGCAACTTGGTAGCCTCTGACTGTCACTCAGGTCCTTTAGACTATGACTTGGGTTGCACTCGCTACAACTCGATAGGTTCTAGAGATTTTGGGGACTTGGGAGGTGAAGTCTATTGACTTCCAATTAGATTAAGAAATGTATCAGGTTCAAAGCAAATAAAATTTTTGTAATCTTCAGGTTATTTGCTACTCTCTTCTTCACTCTTTTCTGCAAACTCATCAATTCTCACATGTGCACTTTCTATGATCTTATGAGTGGTTAGACTCAAACATTTATATGCTTTACTTCTACTAGAATATCATAGGAATATTCATTCATCACTTTTGACATCAAATTTACCTTTCATAGTCTCTTTCAGAATATAACATTTGCTACCAAATACTTTCAAGTAACTTATATTAGATTTGTATCTGTACCATAGTTCATAAGGAGTTTGATTTGAGTCTTTCTCCAACTATACTCTATTCAAGGTATGTACTACTATACTAATGGCTTCCTTCTAGTATTTGATTGCAACATTCTTTTCTATCATCAAGGTTCTTACACAATCCATGATTGATCTATTCCTCATTTCTACTATATCATTCAACTGTGGTGTACCAAGGGCTGATACTTGTCTTTTGATTCACCTTTCAATACAAAATTCATTGAACTCATTAGAAATGAATTCACCTCCTCTATTTGATCTCAAACATTTCAACTTATTTCATGTTTCTTTCTCTACTCTTTCTAGATACCACTTAAACTTAATTTAAAAAGCTTTAGACTTATCTTTTAGATACATTATAGTCATCATTCTAGAATAATCATCAACAAAAAGACTAAAGTACTTATATCCACAGTAGCTTTCAATTCCAATATGTCCACAAATATTTGTATGAACCAACTATTGAGAGATTGTTGGAAGCATGAATGTTGATGATATTCCTATGGGGGAGTATTGTAGATATGTTACTATGATGATATGCCACATTCATTACTAAGTTTATCATTTTGTGTCAACATAGCAATTTTCTATGGTATCTGGTAGAAGAACAATGGAAAGATCAAGTTGGTATGGACATCTAGTTGAGTATTCTAACTATCTGAGGTTATGGGAGATACATATGAGTATATGGTATATGTAGTTAATATTAGAAGAAGAAATGATAAATCTAGAAGAAGTTATGTAAGTTCTGGTGATGTTTGTTTTGAGAAAGAGTTTATAGAGGAATGTTCTGGTAAACTTGTTCTATCTCTTAACAGAGTTGATATTTTGAGAATTGAGGTTGAGGATATGAAAAAGACACATTGATGATGGTATGGATAAGTTTACTCGTCAAAATATCATGTGTACAAAAAGTTATTCAAGTTTCAAGGTGGAAGATTAATGTTATCGCTAAGTGCAACATGTTCTTAATGTGATCTTATAATGATTAATTGAGAAGGTCTAATAGCCGACTTAGGGAATTGTATTATGGACTTAGTATAAAGGAAGGACATTTTTCTTTATCAAGTATGACATGGTAAAGAAATTTTCTAAGTAGTACAAGTGTTGAATGTGAAGTTGAGTAGAGTAGAGTGGATGTGAAGGAAACTTCATTGTCGAGGTTTTGCCAAGTGATCTAAGGTTTGATGTTTGGATTTGAGGTTTGTGAACTGGTCTACAAGGTCTAATAGTGATTGGTTTAGTTGACCAAAAAAAGGAAAGAACATAATAGTAAATTACATGTTTGAGCAGTGAGCTCTTCTTGTAGTTGAAATTGCATGTTTGGGCAGTGGGCTCATCTTGTATATATTGTACTGCAACTCCTAACAGGGATTCAAAGTCTCCTAACATGGACTCTATGTACTAAATGTTGTAATAGAATTCTAATAGGGTCCATCATCTAAAAATGAATATTTATATTAGAACATCATCTTGTGGGTATCTATCCAACTAAGGTTTTCCCTCTGATCAAGGGTTTCCCTAGTCAACATATCTGGTGTAATTGTCTATGTGCATTTTTTATGGTTGCTATTTACTTTGGTTGAATGGTTAAGTTTGTTTAAGAAGATAGATGCTTTAATTTTCAAATAAATGGCTCAACCACACCTACCCACCCCCCCACCCCCCCCCCCACAAGTTATCTTGGTGGACTATTATTTGTAACAATTGGTATTAGAGCATCAGGTCCTTGAAGATGAATTTTAACAACTTTGGGAGATCCATGGTGAGCATGTTCAAGAAAGATAGTTTGAAGTTTGATGGAACAAATTATGACACCTAGAAGGAAAAGATGAAGATACATTTGTTGTGTATGGGTTTGGGATATTGGATCTTGACAAAATTAGCGAAGACAATCATTTTTGAAAAGGATTTGGAAAATTCTACCGAGGATGAAACAAATCTTTTAATGTTTGACATGAGAGCTAGAGAAGCATTATTGACTACACTTCTTGAAATTGAATACAATCAGGTAAAATCACTTGCTACTTCACATTTGATTTAGAAAACTTGGGAAACTATTTTTGAAGGTGATGCACATTCCAAGAAGTTGAGGCTACAAAAATGGATTTGTGCATTTCAAGATGCTAAAATGATGGAAGATGAATCTGTAAGAACATATGTAGGTAGGATATCAGAAATTATTGCAGGTATTAAATATCAAGGAGGAACCAAAGAAGATGATAAGATTATATGGAAGATATCGAAGAATCTAACACCACCATTTAAGTTAGCACTTCAAATGATACAGTTACTGATATCTTGTACCAAAAATTTCAAAAAGGAGTCATCGTCTGGATGACTTGAAGTAGTTGAGAATGAGCTTAGACAATCCAGAGAATTGACCAAAACAAAGAAAAATTTAGTGCCTTGAATATTTGACCTAATTTATCAAGGAGAAAAAGTGCTAGGGGAGATTTTTCTAGCAACAACAGATCTGAGGAAGACAAAAAGATTGAAGAAGGAGTAGCCCTTTTAGTAAGAAGAGAAAAAAGAGGTAATTAAATCTTTAAATTTTGGACTTGTGATGAATATGGTCATTATGCATCTAAGTATCCTAAAAAAGAGAAAAAGTATAAAGGAAATTACAAACCTAGAAGAGATAAAGAGTGTTTGTATGCAAATGAAGATAATGGTTCTGATGAACAAGCATTAAGTGCTTGTGATGATGAAATTGGATTTGTAGCAATTAAAGAAGAAAGTCCAAAGAAAGTGGCATTGGCATCATAGGTTGAAAATAACTCTAATTGGATAATTGATAGTGGTTGTTCACATCATATGATTGGTGATATGAAAATTTTTTTTGACTTCAAAAGTTAGGATGGAGGCATGTCAGAGTTGGAAATAGTGCAACATGCCAAGTTAAAGGTATTGGGTCTATAACTCTTGATGGTAAAACTAACACTGATGATGTATATTTTGTTGATGGTTTAAAGCACAATATTTTGAGTATTAGACAACTAGTGGACAAAGGTTATCAATTTTAGTTCATAGAGAAGACATGCATGATCAAAGATAAAGATGGAACGGTAATTGGAACAGAAGCTAGATCTAGAGGTAATGTATTTCAGTTGAATCCCATTGAAATGACATGTTTGGTTATAAAGGTAGATGATAGTTGGTTATTGCATAAGAGATTTTGTCATATAGAATTTGACAATATTGCGAAGACTAGTAGTATTTTTACAGTTAGAGATTTGCCTAAGATTGTAAAGCCTACTAAAACAATTTGCAAAGAATGTGTGTTGGTAAAGCATAACAAAACTTCTTTTCACTGCAAGAAGTTTACTACTACAACAAAATTGGAGATTTTACACATAGATCTCAGTGGTCCTACAAAGACTAAAGGATTCTATGGTGAAAGGTATTTTATGATTCTAGTTGACGACTTTTCTAGAATGATGTGGATTGCATTTCTTAGAGAGAAATCTGAGGCATTTGATAATTTTAAGATATTCAAGAATAGAGTTGAGAATGAATCTAGTATGAACATTAAATGTTTAAGATCAAATAGAGGAGGAGAATTTACTTCAAATGAATTCAACATGTTTGGTGAAGAAAATGGAATCAAAAGACAATTATCAGCTCCAAGAACCCTTGAACAGAATGGCATTGTAGAGAGAAGGAACATGCCAGTCATAGAAGTAGGAAGAGCTATGTTACCTAAAAATGAGGTATCCAAGATGTTTTGGAGAGAAGCCATGAATACAACAGTCTACACTATGAATAGAATGTAAGTCAGGAAAGACACAACAAGACCCCTTATGAACTGTGGTTTGGTCACTCACGTACAGTTAAATATTTTAGAATTTTTGGGAGTAAGTGCTATATCAAAAGAGATGATGATATTGGATGCTAGAAGTGATGAAGGTATCTTTCTTGGTTATTCATTGAAATAAAAGCTTATAGATGTTATAATTAGAGAACTAAGACTATTATGGAAAGTGCAAATGTGAGAATTGATGAGAAATTTAGAATACAAGAGAGAATAGTTGATTACAATTTAGATGATGATGTTGTTACTAAGCCAAGGAATGATGAGGTATTTCTTGAGACTAACAATGATTTTTAGAATGGAGGAAAGCCAAGGTAGGAAAAAATCTCAAAACCTTTAGTAGAGCCAAGAATTGAGAGAACAACTCCTATTTTAGGAAAGAATATTATAAAGAATCACCCATTTGAGTAGATCATTAGAAGCAATGATAAAAGTGTGATGACAACAAGCAAAGTCAATGAAGATCTATGTTTGATATCTCAAGTTGAACCTAAGAATATAGATGAAGCATGTAAAGATGATTATTGAAAACAAGCTATGAAAGATGAATTAGACCAGATAGTAAAGAATGAGACATGGGAATTGGTCCCTAAACTAGTAGAGAAGAATGTGATAGGAACTAAATGGGTATTCAGGAACAAAAAGAATGAACAAGGCAAATTTGTAAGGAACAAGGCAAGATTGGTATGTAAAGGTTACTCATAGAGAGAAGGGATAGATTATTAGGAGACCTATGCTCCAATAGTTAGAATAGAAGTAATAAGATTATTCTTAGCCTATGCAATATAGAAGAAATTCAAAGTGTATCAGATGGATGTCAAGTCAACATTTCTAAATGGAGATTTTGAAGAAGAAGTGTACATAGAGAAAATTGAAGGTTGTCCTTTGACAAATGATAAGGAAATAGTATGCAAACTAAATAAAGCATTGTATGTCTTGAAGCAAGCACCCAAAAATTGGTATGCAAGGTTGGACAAGCATTTGACAAAGCTTGGATATATCAAAGGTATGATAGATAGTAATCTATTTTGTAAAGAAATTGATGATGGTTTGATGACTTTGGTAATATTTTTTGATGATATCATATTCAAAGGAAACGATGATGAAAGTGACAATTTTTCTAAAGAGATGAAGAAAGAATTTGAGATGAGTATGATAGGAGAAATGAAACATTTTATAAGATTATAGATTATATAGAATAAAGAAGGAAGCTTTATTTCCCAGACTAAGTACTTGATGGATTTACTGAGAAGGTTGAGTTTGAAAACATATAAATCCATTCGAAAATCTATGGTAATTGGATGCACGTTATCTACAAAGGACGAGACACCTGCTGTTGAGCAGAAAAAGTATAGATCTATGATTGAATAATTGCAATATCTAACTCACACAAGGCTAGATATAGCAAATGCAACTAGAATTGTTGTACGATTCTAAGCTAATTCTAAAGAAACACATTATGGAGAAGTCAAAAGGATATTTAGATATCTAAAAGGAACATCTAAGTTTGGATTGTGGTGTGATAGATCTAATGATTTTACTCTAAGTGCTTATACTGATGCTGATTGGGTAGGCAATATGGATGACAAAAATAACACTAGTGGTAGAGCCTTCTTTCTTGGAGGAATACTGGTTTCTTGGTTAAGAAAGAAACAAGATTATACATGACAAAGCACATCAAAAGTAGAATATATTGCAACAACAAACAATTGCAATCAAGTTGTTTGGATGAAGTAGATGCTGAAGGATATAAGGATATAAATTAGCGAACCTATTTTCATACATTATGACAACACAACCATGGTAAATATGTTTAAATATCTCATGTTGCATTCAAGGACTAAGCACATTTTTATTAAGTACCACACGTTGAGAGAGAAAGTTTCAGAAAAGGAAATCTGATTGGAGTATGTGAGCACTAAAGAGAAAATTGCAAATATATTCACTAAGCCTCTTCTCAAATAGATTTTTGAGTATTTGCAAGCTATGCTTGGGGTTATGCACCTTCCTACATCAGTGTAGAAGATGCAAGAGTACATCACTCCAGTGTAATAGAACACCATTGTTGTCTAGATTGCTTCATGTATGGGGGAGTATTTGTGATGGATAGAGTCATCTAGGACTCTTGTTGAATGTTGTTTTGAATAGTGTCTTTGGACACTTGAGCTAAGTAAGAATTAGTTGTTGCAAATTTTGATGCAGTAAAGTTGGTTGCTAAAACCTTTAACATTGATGTCAATAGAGGAGAAGTTCAACATGAAACACATGTACAACATGATAGTTGGAGAAGTTTGGCATGAGTACATTATGTTTGAAAGAAGTACAACATGGAATGATAGTTTTACAAAAAGTACATTAAGGTATATCAATGGGGAGAATGATTGATGAAGAGGATTTGAAAAGTAATATGAACAATCTTTTGTTGATATTCTTGGAACTAGATTTTTTTCATCTATGTTGCCATCAATGCCAAAGGGGGTAATAGTCAAGAGATTTTTGGAAGCATGAATGCTGATGATATTACTATGGGGGAGTATTACAGATATGTTACTATAATGATATGTTACATTCATGACTAAGTTTGTCATTGATGTCAACATAATAGTTTTCTATGGTATCTAATAGAAGAATAGTGGAAAGGTCAAGTTGGTATGAATGTCTATTTGAGTATTTTAACTATTCGAGGTTATGGGAGATACATATAAGTATCTAGTATATGTAGTTAATGTTGGAAGAAAAAATGATAAGTCTAGAAGAAGTTATGTAAGTTTTGGTGATGTCTATTCTAAGATAGTGTTCACAGAGGCATGTTTTGGTAAACTTTTTATATCTCTTAACAGATTTGATATTCTGAGAATCAAGGTTGAGGATATGAAGAAGACACGTTGGCGATGACATGGATAATTTTTCTTGTCATAATATCATGTGAGAATATTTATTCAAGTTGCAAGGTGGAAGAATAATGTTATCACTAAGTGTAACATGTTCTTAATGTGGTCCTATAATGATTAATTGAGAAGGTCTAACAACCAACTTAGGGATTATGGACTTGGTATAAAGGAAGGACATTTTCCTTTATCAAGTGTGACATGGAAAAGTATTTTTGTAAGCAGTACAAGTGTAGAATGCAAATTTGAGTAAAGCAGAGTAGATGTGAAGGGAACTTCATTGCTGAGGTTTTGTTGAGTGATCAAGGTTTGGTATTTAGATCTGAGGTTTGTGACCTAGTCTTCAAGGTATGACAATGATTGGTTCAGTTGATAGAACAAAGGAAAGAAGAACATAATAGTAAATTACATGTTTGAGCAATGAGCACTTCTTGTAGTTGACTTTGCATGTTTTAGGAAGTGGGCTCATCTTGTATACATTTTACTACAACTCCTAATAGGGTTGGAATCTCCTATCAAGGATTCAAAGTCTCCTAATAGGGACTCTTTGTACTAAATGTTGTAATAGAATCCTAATAGGGTCCATCCTCTAACAAGGAATATATATATTAGTACATCATCTTGTGGGCAACATTCCCACTGGAGTTTTCCCTCTAAGCAAGGGTTTTCCTAGTCAACATATTTGGTGCAATTGTTTATGTGCATTTTATTATGGTTGTTGTTTACTTTGGTTGAATGGTTAAGTTTGTTTAAAGAAGATAAATGTTTTAATTATTAGATAATTGATTCACCCCCCTAGTTACCTTGGAGGACTATTATTTCTAACACCAACTCCAAGACTTCTTCAAAATGATAGTTCTTGCTCTTGAAACTTGTCTTGCCCATCTTACCAATTTGACAATGTTTGCATAGGTCTATATTAGGTTTCCTCAAACTAGGAATACCTCTTACTCTTTTATTTTTTCTTATCTTGATTAGGTTATCAAAGTTTTCATGACACAACCTCTTATGCCATAACCATCTTTCTTCTACTTGAGAAATGAAACATGAGCTTTCACTAAGATCTAGGTAGAATAAGTTACCTTTTGTTTGGTTGCCAGACCCAACTAGATTTCCTTTTCCATCTAGTAGCTTTGACTTCCCATTCATGAATTCTACCTCGAATCCAAAGTTATTCAAATGTGCCACACTCAGTAGATTATTCTTCACTCCTTCAACCCAATAATCATTATTAAATCTAAGTTCCTTGGTTAGTGAGATACAATCTTTTCTTTTAATGCAACATGATTCATTGTTTCCAAATCTTACACTTCCACCATCATAGTGTTCCATATATTCAAACTTTGTTTTGTCACCAGTCATATGCTGTGAATAACCACTATCAATAATCCATGTATCATTCTTGCTAACATGAGAAATAAGTGCCATTTTATCTTCTTCATCATTAGATTCATCTTTTACAACAATATAGACCATTTCAATCTTTAGCCATGAAACAAGACTTCTTACCTTTATCCTTGTAGTCCTTGTAGCTTTTGAAATCCTTGTTTCCTTTGTACTTTTTGTTCTTCTTTTCATCTTTGTCTTCTCTATTTGGACACCTTGCGATAATGTGACCAACTTCTTCACAAGAAAAGTCGATTAAACACTAATACATTTGGCATTGATTTACGATGGCTACGTGTCATAATTATGACATAAATGTGTCGCTACTATGATAGTAATAGATGTCATTGTTTTTTAGTCACAAATTACAACATCTATCCTATATCGTCGCAATTATGATGCCTATTCGTCACTATGCAACCACTTAATTGTGACATCAACACCGTCACAATTCTTGTGGCTGACATCGCAATTGTGACGAAAACCACAGAAATTGCGATGGCAGTTGACCACTTTATTGTGACTTCAACACCGTCACAATTCTTGTGGTCGACATCGCAATTGTGATGGAAACCCCAAAAATTGCGACGGTAACTACCGTCGCAGCTAAAATAACCCCGTCGTAATTTTTATGGCGGCCGTCGCAATTACAACGAAAACCTAGGCAATTGCGATGGAAGATGGCGTCACCGCTACAGCAACCCCATCACAATTTGTGAGGTGGGCATCGCAATTGCGATAGATATAGAGGAAAAAAAATAAAAATTTCCTCGATTATATTCAGTTGTTAATACTTGCCCATACTGACCACCCCTGTCAATCAGTTGTCAATACAGTTATTTTTCCATATAGGTAAGGATTGCTAGGCTAGATTGAATTGAGAAAGAAGGCACTAAAAACACATTACAAGAAGAGTTGGAGTGCAAGATTGATAACATAAGACAAAAAGTGGAGTTATTTGTAGTCTTATCCAACTCATGACTTAGAGCTATTACAATTCGATCCTTCTTCTTCCTCACACACTTTTCACTCATCTCATCATAGTTTTATCCCTTGGGATAGAATCCTCCATCATCATCCTTTGTACTACCACATGTTCATTCCTTTGCATTTTTTAGAAGTCTTTAGATCTCAATAAATACTTTGCATCATAGATTATATGTTATCTCATCTTTAAAAGGTCTTAGAACTCATCTTGCACTTTGCAATTCCTATCACATCATCTTGCATACCACCCTTAGGTGCATCATCATTTCATGCCACCCACTACACATCAAAACAAAAATAAAATGAAGAAGAAAGACATGGATCTAAATCCTAGTATTGGTTTGGAAAGCACAAAACTCAGTCCATAGATCGTCCTAGTGATATCTGAGCCACCTCCCTAATAGATGAATGCATTGAGACCTATTGCATCAATCTTAGAGTTTTTCATGAACCAATTGAGAAACAAAATCCTTATCAATGTTATTATTTCCACTTGGCCCATGGGGATTACCACAATAATGTATAAACCCACTTGAGACAATGATAGTAATTCATGATTGAAAGCATTCACATAGTTGATGCTTGAACAAATATGGTGCCCAGGTGAGCAGTAGTCTTGAGAAGATATTATGTGGCCTAGCATATGTAAGTCTTTGCTTTGGAGAGCTCACTACGCATGAACCTACCAAACTCCAAACAACTCCAAGAGACCATTGAGCTATTCAAGTTATTGTTGGGCACAAAGTTCATTAAGCTAGAAGAGGAGACATTCCTAGCCACTACGGCTTGGCATAACCTTGAAATCTAGTTGATGGGGTTTACAGCGTGTGATGCAAGAATTGTGAAACTTGACAGTGTATTTTTTCTAGATAGATCATAATAAGCTTGGTTAGGGATATTCCTCTTTGATTGGGAACAACATGAGGAATACTTATCACACCTCTCGTTATGGAATGATGGTCTCCTATGTTATGAGAAGCTCCTTCATCAAAATTTTAGAAATATATGAGGAAAGAATAGACTTTGTTGAAATAAATGTTGGAAGACTTGCTTCAAAGACTAGGAACAATCTCTAGAAAACATCTAGAAATTTAATATGGTCAAAGTACGAGACAGGTGTGGATGATGTCGAGAGGGATTTGTAATCTCTGAATAGGAAATGGAACCTACCTCTGATCTCATAGTAGATGGGGCACCTAAAGATAAAGTGGGTCTCAGTCTCTATCTTGGATATGGTGCAAAGGCGGTACACTCATTCCCCTCTAATCAGGTGGTGCTCAGTATGGCAACAAAGTTGAAGTGATCCAACTCTAAAAGATTCTAGGGAAATGTGGAGGGCATGGCTCCAACATTGACTCAAGTAAGAGGGACAGATAGTAATGCCATCGTAGTCTCCAGAAAGTGTTGCGAGTAGAAGGTCATTTGAGGGTGTAACCCACTAGGAGGAATCATCCAAGTCCTCAAGATGTACTGCCTATAAATGTCGAGTCTGACGTGTCCATTCAATTCCTACCGAGAAGGGAGATGGGTGGGAGCATACAAGGAGAACTGGTATGGAAAAAGATGATCGATATCAATCGTGATCGAACTTAGTAAAATAGTGGCCTAGGTATACTAGGAATGAGCCTTAGTCATCCCCACCGAGCTGGCAATGTCCATAGAGGAATGTTAAGCAAGGTATGAGTATTTGTGTTAGCCCTCATCCAAGTCTGCAAAGTCTCTGAGATGGTGAATGAACCAAAGCAAGTAAAAAATGGCACTAAGCCAGAAAGGGTGAGCCCCAAACTCAGCCAAAACAATACTATCTAGAGTGTAGCAGTGGCAATGGACAATTCGATGGAGGAAAAGGGTCTACACCCACTTGATCAAGACCCAATCAGAATCAAGAAGAGACAATCCCCAAACCACCGCACCAAAAAGAATAATGGGTCTAACCAGAGAGTCCAAGAGAGATAACTTGGACTTGGTATCTTGGAAGTGGTGTCATAAGCACTATCTCTTTAAAAGGGCAAGGAGTCCATGCCCTTGGCCACTTTAGGAAGGTGGGCTAATCTCATGCTAAAATTGGTTGATCAAATTTAATGCCATAAAACATAACTATTTATCTAATTTTAGTTACATTCAATTCACCATAATACCCTGCAATAAATAAATTCCACACATAGGCTGATATGCAGTGAAAAAAGAGAAGTTGAGGGGGATAGAGAACTCAAATATTCAAGTCATTTACTACCCAATTAATTTGAATTATCTCCTACTTCAGATGATCATCACCTAATTCCTTCAATATGGGCATCTCCTAACAAGGCTTTTGTCACCTCATAAAGATAAATTGGATCAAGCTATCAATTCGATTGTTGCTTCTTATATGTGAAACCTAGCTTTTCACTCAATCAACCTACAAATGAGGAAAATAGTATGCACCAAGACAATTATATTACAAAAATAAGGAGGAAGAAATCCGCCTAGAAGTCACTCTCTCTTTCATGTATGATTTGTTAACTCAGGACACCAATAGACATATCCCAATAACAAAAAGAAAAGGAAAGTAGAAATAGCTTCAATCCCTTGGGTGAGCCACATAGAGAAAGTAAGCATGTGCACCTACAGAGCACATGCACCTATAGTGAGGTTTCATTTATCCTCTATTGGGAAATATGCACATATGAGTAAAGAAGGGACTGAAAATCCTTTGTTCATTGATTGACCGCAAACATAGTTATATAGATGGGCTTGTATTGTTCGTAGAGGTAACGGTGATCATGCATTTGATATAATCTTTGTGTGAATAAAAACCACAATACTTGCTAGATTCAAAATCCTACCTTAGTTTTTTTTGTTGCACCATGTTGGGAGCTTAGGAATAGAGCACCATATTGATGAATAAAATGCATTGTGAATTTCTAGCCAAGCCAAACTAGAGCAGGCGGCCACAGAAGCTGCTGGTGCCCACATTTACACTTTCTCCACTAACTCTATATCGCACATTTTGTCGCATCAAAAATTATATTTTGTTCATTGCAAAAACTGGATTTTGACTTGGACGAGACAATTGAACCACTGCTTTGTTTTTTCGATCTAAACAACATAATTTTTTATGGAGGATCCCCTGGATCGCCTATCAGCTAATAATTTGTGGAGTGGCAATCTTTAAATCAAGTATCCTTTCATGTACTCGACAACTAAAGAATAAAAATAGCTTAAGTTCAGCTTGTGGAAAATGAAATTTTTATTAGTGGATATGGGCCTAAAAGAATTGCATTGGAGTTTGAAGAGATTGGGATTAAAAAATTAGTACAACTGAAGAATAAAAATAGCTAAGTTGGGCTTGTGGAAAATGAAATTTTTATTTAGTGGATATTCTTGAAGAAATTAGAATGTCTTAAGCTTTGGTGGAAAGAATTTCAGTGTGTTGTGTTTCTTCACTGACAAAAATAATCTAAGCTTGTTAAATTTCTTCAAAGATCATAATAAAATATTTTGAAGTAGGAACAATCAGTATACTATGTAGTGTAGGTAACATTGATGTGCCTAGAAGCCTTTTGTTTTTAGAATAAATAGATTTAACATAAACTATTAGTCTATTAATGAGGAATGTAGACCTGCTTGGACTTGTTACAATCCTAAAAACTAGAACCAATTATTTTTTCCTTTACTCACAAGGTTATAAAAACTACCACAACCAAATTCTGTTGGGCATCATATATTGAAATTAATGAATTTTGGACATTGCTAATGCTACTTTAAAAAATATCATCAAAAACACAACTTTCATGATTAATCAAAGATGTTGATGAGTGACAGTTGCCTTTGACTATTTGACAATGCTTTGTAGAAAAATATTCATTTTAATCCTTCTTTTACAGATTGAAATTCCATAGAAAAGCACATCTAGATATCTATCTCTTCTAAAAATAGGTTTTGAAAATATATTAAAAATTTATTTCAAATATGCTAAGGAACAATTTTCGTGCCACTGTTGTTTTCAAATTCTTGCCTAGACTAATAATCACAACATTAAGTACCCATTTCTCATTTAATCATGGATTGGGGTGATTCAGATTGGGGATAGTAGATCCAATGTTTAATTTCCACTACAACTGGTTTTCAAAGAAAATAATAATTGGTTGAAAAAATGTGCCAATGAACTATTAGGAAATGTGAATTTTACTAGTGCAGATTTAGGATAGACAGTCGGTATTGTTGGTACAACTTTGTCATATGATATAAAAATTGAGTGATTCAAATTGTTTTATAAACTAGATTCATGGGAGAATATGCCTTGGAACCAGATTTTAAAGATTCAACAATTTGATCATCCAAAAATTGATTGTCCTAGCTCTGTCACCAGTCTCGCCTTGAGTTTCCTGTATGAAATCTACTCACTATTTTGACCATATCTTTAAAATTAATTTATCTTTCATTGCAACCTTCCAATTCAATTGTGTGCACCATCCCTAATTATTGAGTGGCAACAACCCTGTCCATATTAGAGACATCTTATAGAAAAGTCATTGAAACTAAAACCCAGACGTTCCTCCAGCCCCCTAAACATCTCTAAGGAAGTTAACATCATTTAAAAATATTTACTCTCTCCAGAAAAAGGAGAGCAAGGGACTACCCTAACAGATGAGAACAAGGACCTCTAAGAACTTGACCTGTAGGAAAAAAAAACATAACTAAGATGAGGGTACTCCATCAAGGCCTTTCAACAGAGACGTTCAACACCACCAGTTAAAAGTAAAGATGAATGATGTTAGGGGATGGGATATATTGTTGCAGTAATGTGAGGGGTGACTCAAACTAATTCGACCATCATTGATCCTAAGAGGCAATGGTGCACAAACCTCCCAAGAGCATGGGATCATCTTAAGAAACAACTCTATACAGGAAGCCAGGTCAAGAGATATGTCAGCTCTCTAAGGAAATAACTTCTCAAGCTAAAATTTTCATGTTTACCTCCAAGCGCATCACATTGGTTATACTCCTTTTCCTTAGACATGCAACTTTTCTTACTATTAATCATACAAAATGGGACTCCCATCATTGCCTTCTTTCTTGAGAGCTTTGGGCATTGATTGACTTCTAGGATCAACTAGTCATCAACAAATAATTTGGGCAAGTGTGTTATCAGTAGGTCTGGTGTTTGGTTGAAGTCAACTGTCAAACTATTTTTAGCTTGATATGGTGTTATTTTTAGATTATCCCTTTCTTTCTTAATGAACCCTTGCATGATAGTGGCACACAAGAAGGATAAGTACTACAACAAATGTTTTCTCATTCGTGTTTGGAGTCTATTGGGTCAAATTCTCTGCACATACAATTGCTTGGTCATAATTCAATTCTCTGTCAAACTAATTTTCTTCAATGTCACTATCCACATCCATTGTTTGTAGTTTGTACAGACAATGACAGTAGATGTACAGATTGCCTAGTTGTGATATGCAACAACAATAAACAAGTTATTGTAGAAGAAAAAAAACAATAAAGAAATTCAACAGGCAATGTAGTTTGACAGTGCACACTTGGAACACCAATGTAGAAACCATATCTGATCACTCAGGTGTTGAAACGCTGATCCAATATATAGTCATAATGAGCAATAACCAAATATCAAAGAGCATATCTATGAAACTAATCTATTTCATTTTGATACTTCTCAAACAAAAATAACTTGGAAAATGGTATATATAACACCATGAAAAACATGAATTCACTTGTACCATTTCATCATAGAAGCATGTACTGCATGACAATAAGTCATAACTGAGAGGTAGAAGCTAGTCATGCAATGGTGACAAATTGATTTTCAATTATTAGCTACGAGAAAAAATCCAAAAAGGCATGAATTGGAGAGAAAACTCAAAAACTTGATAGAAAGAACTTAAAACAATAGATCGTTTCAAATCTCAGTACAACCTCAACGATGAACACAATTCAAGAATAAAACTTATTTATTGACCAAAAGAATACCTTAGAACTTCACTTAGATTGAGATTCTTGTATAGATTTACTATTATTTGAACCATACATTGATGTCCAGACATGGTTCAACATAACTTGAGTTTCTAAGCCTAACTTTCTAACCTCTGAAAATGGAAGTTCAAATGTCGATCCCAAAAAATTAGCTGAATAATTGACCTACAATAAAAGAAAGTGAACAAAATTCATATACATATTCTATTAAACGTTTGAAGACATGAGATTTCTACATTCCATCAGGTGAAAATTGAAAGAGCTTCTAGCAGTAACTATGTAGACATTTTTCAATCTAACTAAATCAAATTAAAACAAAAAATATGTTAAAACACCATACAATTAGAAGTTACAGACTGCACGACATTTTTGTAGTAATAGAATCTCGACAAAAATGTAAACCATATCTAATACTATGCAATTACATACCTAGGTCTTCCCAGACAACTAAGTGGTTGGTCATGACTAAAAATCTAAAGTACATGATCAAACATTGTTGGATAGAAAGGCTTCCTAGCTTCAAACCATCCAATCTCATGTTCATTTTTTTCCAGGACTGAATCCCTAGGATTCTCCTCCTAAAACTCATCCAAGAATTGAACAAATGCCTCAAGTGTCAGATAGCCAACCTACTGGGGGAAACTAAAGCTTTCAGGGTGAAACCAATCATGTTTGTTGAAAAACATTTTAGCACTTCACAAATAGTAAGGACAAAATTTCTACTCAATATAAATATCATAGAAAATACTATCATATGCTTACTAGGTTTTATGAGCAATAGAAAATCCTCATTTCTACTAAGCATGCCCGAGTGACAAACTTGTATTAGACCAGTAATGATCTCTAGGATATCAGTAGATCACTACAAATTACTCACCTGAAGGTAGATGCTTGTCTCAAATTGGCTCTTTAGAGCATATTCATTAAAAACCAAAGCCAAGGAAGTGATTGTTACCTACAATGTTTCCAAATAGATAAGGATGGTATCGTAAGAAATTAGAGTTAAGATAAAATAATAATCTTGCAGTTGTTTATGCAAGCTGAAAGGTAGTTAGATAAAATAATTAGTTGTCTTAGAAAATCATGAAGTGAAAACAAATAACTATATTATTTTGGATTTTTTAAAATTAGAATACTAACGATATTTTTATCATACTTAGGGAAATTAAACTATAAAAATTGTAAAATTCTATAGCTTCTATATACAATTGGTATGGCAAGCTTACTTTATGGCTATGTTGTTTTCATGTAGTGCATCTAACAAGTCTCTAGAGCATTTACAAGTTTTGAAGTAATAAAATGTATTAACCTACTTTAAATAATTGTATCTTCCTATAAACAACTTTTGTTGGTTGGTTGGTTCAAGAAGGAAATAAAAATCCCCCAGCAACCACCCCATATTACACGTTGTTTTACTTTTTATTACTATGCTCAAGAAGAAAGGAGACCGTAATGTCTTCTATAATCATAATTCATATGGTTAAAAAATTCATATTTGTCTTCCCTCTACTCTTCCTCCCACACATCATTTATTCAATACAATAGAAGTATTTTAAACACCACAAAACACTAACACATAGTAACCTACTCTAAACAATTATTTCGTATTAATTTAACATTTTATACACCTTAGAAGTTTGGAAATATTTATATTATCTGTTATTACATATTGAGATGTTATAATTAATTTATATATAGAATAAATGTTTAGGCTATGTCAAAACCTTCAAGGGATGGATAAGCAAGACAACACATACTTCATCATGCCCCTAGATACAGTACCTCTCACATGATCTTTCTATCTCTTGAGTCAATTCTTTCCGATGTGCTTGGGCATACATAGAGCAAACTTGCATCCTTTATAAGTTTAGGCCAATCTTGTGAAGCAACAACTTGAAAGTTCAAGAATCACGAGAAAAATTAAACATGGAAAAAAATCCAATACTATCATCATTATAATCTACTAGAAATAGAAAATTGTTCATGTCCAAACCTATCAATAAATGCCTAAATGCAACACCCTTTCCTATAGAATAATTCATCTACTCTAATTTTAAAAACTTATAGAAATTATATTTCAGAAGTTTGTTAGGAAAAACACGTAGATAGATATGAATTTATTCTCATGCTCAAATTACACACCCAGTGATAGCATAACATATATTAATTCAATGAAACTAATTTTAAGAAGGGTTCAATAATCTAGATGCCTATTTCACATCTGAGCAGTGGTACTTTGCAACAATCATGAGATAATGTAATTCAGATTTTGGTGAGAATGTTGAAATGTGATAAATAAACTTAAAGTTTCATCTAGAGTTACTTTTTAGTGAATGTACATGTAAGTTCATAAGGATCATTGTGATGAAACTAAGTTACAATCATGATTCCAGGAACAACTTGTCAAATAATAAACAAGTCATAATATGAATTTTATTAAATTTTAAAAGTTTAGAGATTAGAGATTGGATCTGTGAAATTTAGTTTTACATGTTTAAGGATTAGATCTGTGACTGGAGATGTCACTTTTATGCACCCACAAACTAAGGCAAATAATGGACCACGTGCTAAATCTATTTCCCTTTGCATAACATTGGAATCTCCATTACGATGAGCTTCTTTAACCAATGAAGATACACCTTCCCATGTTAATGTGTGACCAGAATGTTGACATCATTCAATCCATACCGTCATCCAATCAGTTTGGAATATACAAATGTAGTGCATCCCACTCTCAAGCACCTGTACAAACAAAAATTAGACAACTTACAACCGATTTATTTTGAATATTAAGAAATAATTTATTACAATAACATCTTATAATTTATTACCTCTCACTTTCCTCAATGTACCTTTCCCCATCAAGTACTCCCCTTCTAATTTTTTAAAAGGCTCGAGATCCCAAATGCGATCTACATGGATATTTGATGTAAACTTAAGAAGATATTCAGTAATGTACACCATAGTCTGGTATACCATATATCCCTCTACCATAGAACCCTCAGGATGTTCTCTTTGTCAAACCAAAGCCTTCAAAGATTTCAAGTGCCTCTCAACCATCCACATTGACCTAGTGTGTACATGTCCACACAATTCAGTCTCCTCAACTAGGTGTATGAGGTAGTGTTCCTGTGCATTGAAAAAAGTTGGAGGTAGACACTTTTGCATTTCACATAGTAAATGAGGAATTCTTCTCTTCCAATAGTTTATATCTTCTTTATGGATTTCTTTAGATGACAACCACCTACATTAAGAGATTCAAGTCACAAAAAAATATAGATACGAGACTTTACAAAATAATATACAACAGATTACATAGCAAGAAAAAAAAATCATGAATATAATAATATATACAACAAATTGAACAAATATTACTGCTTACCTCATGTATTTTCCAAGATCATATATCACTTGTTTGATGTTATTGTTGAAGTGCTTTGGGAGAGATAGAGGAAGTACGTACTGCAGTAATTATAAACCAATCATTTCATTATTTTCTATCATAGCATAACGAACAATACATGTAGTTTATGAATATATTATAAATATAGAAGAACATAACTTACCTTGATGAAAGTATGCCAATCATGCATTTTGAGCCCTGGCCCAAATTCACTTTTTTTTGATATGAGATTGTTTATGTTCACAACAAATCCTGTGGGAAATCAAAATTTTCGTATGACTTCTTTTATGGAATCACTTTGCTGCTTCATTAATAACCAAGGAAGGGCACTTATATTAATCCGATCTCTATTGCTATTTGAGTGAATGAAATTCTTCAATGCATGATTGGATTCATGAATGTCATTACAAATTTTGACAATTTTTTCTTTGTTACACCTTCCATCCAATATTTTCCACAATGTCTCTGTTATATTCTTTCCAATATGCATAGTATCAAAAAAATGCACAATTTGTAATTTCTTGTAGTAGGGCAACCTACTAAATTGTTTGGGATAGCTTTTTAGTCCCTTTGGAAGGTTTTCAGTACTGCCTTGACCTTCACGATCATCAATTACACAATTAGTAAACAAACATCACAATAGAAATATATAAATTACAAACATAAACCATTAGGTGGAACGACATTACCTCGATAATTAATTCTATTATATTCCAACTTCCATAGGCGAGGTGTCATTCTTTGTGGCTTTCATGTAGTCTCTTCTTTCCCATTGAAAAGATGTTTTTTCGTACTTCGATACTTATGATTCCTGTGGAGGAAGTGTCTACACTCATCAAACACCTAATTTTCTAAACTTTTTGAATGATGAGATTTTATCTTTGGACCACAAAATGGACATGCAAATTTTCCTTTGTTTGAAGACCTACAAGATAATGATATAATTGGATTATTAAATATGTTGATTTTTATAATTAGAATTATCGTGCGTAACTTGAATTCACTATAACATACCACAAAAATGTGTTAGCCCTAGGGCATCATGTATTGTCCATGCAAGTATTGCATGGAATTGAAATTGTCTTTGTCCTATTGGTCTAGATACATCATACATAGTGACACCATTCCATAACTCCACCAACTCGTTGATAAGAGGCTCAATATATACATTCATATCTTTTACTTGATATTTACCTACTTGAATGAACAGTAACATTACATAATTATTGTGACCATTTTACTGCAAGATTTGTAAGTACATGTAAATTAATAAATATCAAATGATAAGATACCTGGAACAATCATTGCCAACATAATGTGCTCCCTCTTTATTGACATCCACGGAGGAATGCTATTGTTGATAACAAAAATAGGCCACACCGAGTAAACAGATCTCATCTCTCCAAATGGATTGACACCGTTTGTTGCCAATGAAAGCCTAAGATTATGAGGTTCTTCTTTGAAGTGTTGCCACTTTTCCTCTATGCGCATAAATGTCAAACGATCCGTAGGGATTCGAATAATGTCATCTTGACTTCTATTGTGTGCATGTTAATCCATAAATTGAGCCAAGCTACTACACCTGAGTAATTGTCGCATCCATGAAATAATGGGGATGTAACGAAGAACCTTGTGAGGCACCTTTTTTGTTAGTCGATCTGTTCGATATCTACTCGTATGACATACAGGGCATTGTGTTGCAAATTTATGTTCTTTATAATATATAATATGATCATTGGGACAAGCATGTATTGCTTCATACTCCATTCCAATATCTTTCATAATAGCAAATAATTCTCGATATGAGCAAGGTAGAATATTTGATGGTGGCAACAGAAACTCGCCTACCAATCTACAACAAAAAATATAAGTTGTTAATATAAACAATATTAGTGGTACATTATTCACCCTTTGTTAACTATAAAGACATATATGCCATACTTTAACATATGTGACATTGTTATGTTGGATAAACCATTCATAACCTTCAAGTTCAACAACAACAATACAACAGAGAGAAGAGTTGTTTGGGAGTCTTTGTATAGGGGCTCGTATGCCTTCTCAAGTAGAGGTACATCGAGGCTATCATCATCATCATGATCATATATGCTTGGACTAAATGTGTCATGGATCAATGTATTTATACCATCATCTTCAATTGTGTTTTTTGGTACATGATCGATATCTTCCATGGGATCATTATCTTCACCTTAGATATTCCCACCTCCATGTTCCTCCACTTCGAAAACCATATTCTTCAGATTTTTGTGGTTTATATCATGTACTTCCCTGGGGAGATCAACCTATATAAAATTGATTAACATAAATAAACCATGATAATCAACTCATCATCAAGTGATTTCATATGTATATAAATTGTTAAAATGATATAATGAACAACTTACCAGTGGACGATAGTCATGCCCCCCTTCAATGTGACCATTCTCCCTACAATGTCTCTTAACTATTTTGATTAGTAGTCTTCTATGGTTTAAGCCCTTACAAATTTTGCAAGGACAATAACATTTTCCATCACCTTTTCTTTTCAATTTAGACCACAATCTAGTGATTGTCTCCCTATTTTGTTCTTCACTTATATTATCTGACATGATCGTTCTTCGCAGGAAGCAAAAATTGAGCTATGAAAACTTCGGTCTACAACTTTCACAAACTAAAAAAAATTGTCAAAAGTACACAAATCTTCTTAAACCTAGCTAAATACTTTAATATTTTAAAAATACTTTCTTTGACTTTATTCCTAAGACATTTAACCCAATCACCTTTTATAACATTTAGTCAATTGCTCTAGGCAAATTTGTGGATAAGATTATTTGTAAAACTTTGACCAACCGCCTGAAGGTCTTATTTCAAGAGACCTTACAAAATTAAGCCACTAAAAGCAATTTCAAAACATATAAGCTGAAAGTCTAGTTAAAATATACATTAGATTAAAAAATATACAATTTTCATACTCAAGTGCGTAGTTATATCTCATGCAACGACCTTCTTGCTTAGCTGTAGAAGCTCTCCAACAATCAAATTATACAAGTTTCAAGGCCTAACAACAATTTCAAAACATATAAGCTACAAGGCAAGACATATTACATGACATGGAAAAAGGAACAAAATTTACAAGCTTTAGCAAGACATATTAAATGACATCATAGTGCTAGAGAGATCACAATTATATGAGTCAAACATAGTCATGAAAAAGCACATAAATTAGTTATTATATGCAATTAAAAGATATATAGTTAGATAGGGACATCCATAGGGCATATTGAAGAAATGAAATGGTCATATAGATTTCATATAGGATTTTGAAGATGATAGTGTTCTAAGGCAAATAATCAGGAATCTACCTCCAGTCAAACAAATTAGAGGTTCGGTAGTTTCTTTAAATCCTGCTCATATGGCCTTCAATATAGCACTTCTCTCCAGCTTGCCTGTCATAATAGAAGAAAAGATGAAATTAAAATGAAAACCAAAAATGTTACAAAGAGAATGAGCTTTTTTATATTGATTGTTTTTCATGATATTATAGAACTCCGTATCTATAAATGCTAGGAGGGTATTGAAGTGGGTGGCCTTCAAACCAGCCTTGGCTAGCACATGAAACACCATTACATAATAATATTTTTATAAAAATCACATTAAGCTTATCTATGTAGTTACTAAACCAGCTATTACAAATGAGACACCAGATACATATTACAGTGTGACCAAATTGAGCACCATATCCATAAATAAAAGGTTAGAATGTTCTAATTCAGAAGAGAGCATAATATATACCAACATCAATGTAATCTGTACAAGAGATATTAATTACTATGCAACATATGACATTAGACACAAGAACATGCATATATATGTGTTACTTAAATCCAAGAAACTGTGAAGCTGTTCATCAGGTGGCTCAAAATCTGCGTTGTCATCTAGCTTCAAAAATTGTGAAATTGTTCATCAGGTTTATTGCAAAGCTGCAATGTTTTTTATTGGTGGAACTAGGGATGTAGTGCAGGCTTTCTATGGTAGACTAGGGTTTCATGGTTGGAGATTCATGGCACAGAGCTAACCATACACACCAAATAGAGAAAATAGTACACAAAAAGATAGCTGGGACTGTTAAAACTAGAGCCAAAAATTAATAAAGAAACAGTACAACCAATATACCCTGGGAATATCTATTTGGAGTTGAAGAAGGAGTTCACTCTTTATGTAGTCCTAAATATGCGAAGAAGATGAAAGAAAGAGAGCAAAGATTTATTAAAACAAAAATGTATTAGCACATGTAAGGTACAAGGTACAACTACCATTATATTAAATTTTTTAGTTTTTTTTTGGCATTTTTTTCAAAGGGAGAGAAGATCTAAACATGAAATATGTAGGTATGGAAGGAAGGAAGGTCATGGTATAAGAGAACATCTGAATATGAGCTAAGGAAGAGCTAAAATATATATATGCATTTTTGACAAGGGCTAGAAATGAATGAATATATAACAAGGAGAAAATAATCAGTAAAGGAAAGGAAGTGAAGATCTGATACTACAAATTTGATGTGATCAGTCATAGGTGATTTATCTCTTAATGTGGTTTTCATGTTAAAAATTATTGTGTTTAAATGTGTGGATTATTGTGTTACATGTTATTTTATTCTTATTTTTTGTATGCTTCTTGTTGATGTAACTCAGTACATGAAGTATATAGTTAAAAGTTTATTACTCTGATACTTGGTGAAAGCTAACAATTTACTAGTGAAGGATGAATTAGATATTATTACAAAGTTTTAATATAGTTACTAAGTTGATATAGGAAAATTTTAAGTTTGTAAGATGCTAAGAGTTTTTTAAGGCCCTATTTGATAGCCGAGGAAAATTGAGCCCCCCTCCCTCCTTAGTTATTTAACAAAAATATGTCAAGGTGTCCAACAAATGATCATGGGAAAGAATGAGATGCATTAATACCATAGGAACAATATGCCTATAATGAATGGAAAAATAGGAGAAATGGTATTAGTCCTTTTAAGATAGTATATCAAAAAAGATAGAGGATATTTTAAATTGAGGGATATGAAGGGTATGGATAAGAGGAGTTCTCATGCTGAAGATATAGTAGAAGCAATGAGAGAGGTTCATGAAAAGGTGAGAGTTAATTTATGGAAGTGTTTACAACCGACCAAAATATTAGTAGAAAAGATATACAACAATGATACACTTGAATAGGGAGAGAATTTCCAAAGATAGTTAGGGTAAGATTATAATGGGAAATACTAGTCACTACAAGATCTTGGGAAAGTATGGAGAAAATTTTTACGAGTTGTTGTAACCACCTTATATAGGTCTTTCTCCTATATTCAATATCTAAGATTTGACCATGTTCAAAGATTTTATGGATGAAGGTGTTAAACAAACATATTCAACTCTAAATGACGAAGACTAGGTGTTTGAATTACCATTGACAAAGAAAACATAGATTAAAGCTATTGTGGATACTAGAGAATCCAAAATGACAAGGCACAAGGTGTAATGGGAAAAAATAATTGATAATGGATCAGACTATAAAACTTGGAAGCCACATGGATGCTAGAGGAAGAAATTAGGAAGAAATGTATTGATTTGGATCAATTTTTCTCTAAGAGGACTTTAGACTTCTTCTCTTTAGGAGTATCATGCAAGAACACCTCAAGCTTAGATTAAAGGCCAAAACTAATTAAGTTCCTAGCAGGGCATAATAAGTATAATAAATTGCATCGATAATTTAGACCAATGATGTAATGGAAAACAATATTTTTAAGCCAAAGTTTAAATAATATTGTAATGAACAAACAAAGGGACCCAAATTGATACATGAAGTTTGGCAATCAATGCAAACAAGGTTTCTTGCATAATCGTTACTTTGATTAGTAAAAAAGAAGTCTAATTTCTGTGTCCTTTTCTGGCAATATTGGTACCCATCTGATGATCCATTTGTTGTAGATGATAGAGGGTCAGATCTACTTTATTTTGGTTTGTGAAGCACTCAATTTCAGTATGTGGATCAAAAGATATTCAACTTTTTGTGTAAGCTGTCCAAACCCTTACTAGGGTAATCTGTAACTTTGTACAAATAAATCTATAATATAAAATGTGGACCAAGACCCCAAATTCAAATAGATGGTGGGGAAAAGGTGTATTATATTCCCTCTTCTTTGCAGGAACCCATGGACAAGAATCCATGTGTATTTGATCAAACAAAACCATGAAAAGTTGTCTCAAATTGCATAAAATAGAGATATGATAAATCAGTCATGATTTTGCTCACATAGGGAATTTATTGAAGGTATAATGGCTATAAGCGCATGAAAGGATGAATCCTAATTGTATCCTAATGGCTAGGAATCAGAGGGTCTCTGAAACACTTTGTGACTGTCTCAATGGAATAATGCATGCCTATCACAGTTTGATAGTGAACTAATGTTACGTGTTTCGAGTGGGATCAAAGGATTGGATTGGCTGGTTTGTTGAAGGTTATGAAAGCTAATGAATAAAGTGATATAGGAATGTCCTTTGTGTGGGTGAGAAATTAAGAATCCAATTTGTAAGGATAAATATAAGGTGTCAATTTCAAAAGTGTATGATGGGGCAGTCGCAGTCAAGCCAACGGTTCAGAGTATTGGAAGAGTTATAGATTTTGTAAGGTCTTGTGAAGGAATGGAAAGTGCCCATGAAATGAGTCTAATAAGAAGTCAAGTTAGTGCTGTAAGAAGTCAAGGGAGCCATTATTTTCATTAGGGAACATGTGTGTTCATTTAGAAGGAATAGAAGGATTAGAAGTTGCCATGAGTTAGAGTGGATCAGATATGTTTAAAGAGTCAGTGGGCATGTATTGAGGGGATTGGAGAATAGGATAGATTCCTGGAAAGCCCTAAAAGGGAAAGGTGTTGATGAATTGGGAAAGGAGAAAACTTTGCAAATAATTTGAACCAATACCCCTGATTGGTAGTTTGGTGTGTGTGTAGATGCTCTAAATAAATAAGAAGGCAAGGCAATAAGGAAGCTGGTAAACTGTCAAACTAGGCCTTAACTCTCAAGGTACACGAAATCATTTTGGAAGATTTCCAAGCTTTAAGGATGGATATGGGAAATCCTCCATGATAATTGCACCCCTCTTTTGGCCACAAATAACTACAGCCATTTAATGCAGTTGGTGACACCGGAGATGTGATGTAAGTTCATTGTGATCTATGTTGCGATGACAAGTGATCACTGGCAAGCATATTGATTATGATGGGGAATGATTGTTTTGAGTGCCTCAAGAAAAAAATTTGTGAGTGTTTTTTTGGTTCTTTCAATCCCAATTGTGAAGTGCTCTACAACTTGAAGAGATGGAAACTTCCTTTACTCTCACTTGCATTAAGTAGAAAAACTCATTCCGTGGGCAGAGCAAAAGGTTAAGACTCGATAATCATGTTCAATTTTGTGAACAAAAAACAACATCTTGGTTCTACAGGGGGAAATATTCCACCAAGTTGAGGATAGACATAGAACCAACACAGATGTTTACTTCATTATTATGGCTTGGGCGTTGCGACTGGGTGAAGATAAAGCCATCATAAGGCTAATTATGGAAACAATTGTTCCTAGGGAGGCATTGGGAGGATTTGATGAAATCTTAGTGAAATCCATCCCAAAATTAGGAATAAATTTGGGGGACAAGTACAATGACCTTGAGAAAATTGAGGCCACGAAGTACTCACCATTTGTATTGTGTTTTTATGAAGATTCTGGAACAAAAGGTTTAGAAAAGCCTAGAAAGGCTAGCTGACAGTGAAGATGCAGATCATATTATTCCTCCTCCTATTGCAAATTGCACAAAACTTTGAGTATTTGACTTGCAAAACAAAATTCAGGGGTGTATCTCAATTTGGATTAGAGAACTAGTAGAGTTACAATTTCTCAGCTTGTCTTTTAATGAGTTGTAAAACGTTCTCTCACCAAAGTTGTTTACATTCAAGAATCTTCAAATTCTAGATTAATCTCATAATAATTTATGAGGACTGATTCTTGAGAGTTCAGGGATGTTGAATGATACGAAAAATGTGACACAAAGTGGAAAACAAAGCTCTCTCTGTCTTCATCCAGGAACTTGATCGTTACCACCATTTTCATTGTAAACTATCCCTTTTTGGCCTCTATCAACCTCTTATTTCTGAATCTTTCATCAAACCACCAAAAATGGCATGTACTTGGTGCCTTAATCCTCAACAGTCCACTCTTCTTTTCACTCAAATTTACCCCAATTCTTGGAATGGACTTTGTAAAAAGCTCCTCCACTCCACCCAATGCCCAACTGCATAGCCCATACCATGATCTTGGAATGGATGTTGGTGTTTGTTTTGTGACATTTCTCAACTTGGTGGAACAACTCCCTCAGCAAAAGTAAAACACTCTCCATTAACTTATTGTCCATAAAATTGAAAATTTTATCAACCCTAGTCTTCTTACTCTTCCCATGATAAGAATTTTGTTGCTTGGTGCAAGTGAGAGTGAAAGCAATTTCCATCACTCCAATTGCAAAAAGCCTCTCAAATAACAATGTGGTTACCAAATCTAGCTTGTATTGAGGATTCAATTCTAGGGGCACACAAGACAAACATTCTCAATCATTATCAACCTAATTGATGGTACTTACATGGCACTTCCGACAAGGATTGCCAAGAACTCCCATCACATCACTATCGTTGCCTACATACCTCATTAAATGGATGAAGTTGGTGGTGGCCAATAAAAGAAAGGAAAGAAATAATCACAATGGATGAAGTTGATAGTGCCCAATCGGACATGGTGTTGACCTCTTTATTGCCTTGTCTTCTCAAATGTGATAATTTGGAGTCATCCAGAGAAGCTAATTCTGCATTAATTTGATTATGTAGTTCTACAAGTGCTAAGCTACCATGTCCCCTTTATTATTGCATTTACAATGATTTGTGAATCACCCTCAAAATGAAGTTTTTTGGCTCCTAGCTGCTTTGCTACTCATACTACTGAGATAGCAGCCTCTAGCTCTGAAACATGCTTTCTACCATCTGAATCATACTCCATGATCCATCATTAGGATGAAAGAGTTCAATGAACCAAAAATTGTATCATGGTGTATGATTTGAAATGTTAATTATAAAAACAATGTTACACCATCAAATTCTAGAAACATACTACAGAATTCAATGTGGATTGTGGAAGCCTGCTATCTTTAATTAAAAATATACACATGCCACTTCATATAATATTATCTCAAATATCCAACTATAAACAGAATCCATAGGTATTATCTCAATTTCAATACATAGAAAAAAATTAGAGATAAAAATTTCTATCACAGCTAAAATCTTTAACATTGCTGATGCCAAAGTTCATTGCAAGAAAAAACAACTGTGTGATATAGTGTTTTTAAGGTCAGGTGCAATAACAAGTACAAAAAAATTACATAAAAAAGCCAAGAGATTGCAATAAATTGGGAGGAAGAAGAAACCAATGAATGTGTACAACTTTATTTGTGAGCATTTACAATAGGTTGCTAGGAGTAACTTAAACCTCACCATTCATCTCTATTGGGATTATGAAAATGCCTATTAATTTCAACAATACCTCTTAATTTCCACTTGCAATAATATTCTTCCTTATGGAGAAACTTGATTTCTTCTAAATCAATGTGGTATTTTGTATTGAAACAATGCTTAAAAGTGCATATTAGTTTATGTATTCATGTGTAATGTTAGCATTATGTTCTTGATTCAATGGAGAATAGTAAGTGTACCGTAGGTCTTGGTCCATTGGTAAATATGGGGAAGAACGTGAGGGACTATATCATGTGAGAGTGCAGGCATGGGTTTTGCTCTCTGCTCATCGATGAGCCTAGATATATCTATGGTACTCCCATGGAATAGTTTGTATGGAGGACCCCTGATTCCTTGGGCTTCAAAGTGCTTTTTCAATTGCAGAGGCTTCCACCATATTGTTATTGCAATCTTCAACAAGAACAAAAGTAAACCAGAAGAACAATTGTCAAACCCCAAAATACCCACTTCATGTTCCACTCCTTGTTTAACACTACAATTCTTCACTTGAGATTTTTCGCAACTTTTTCTATGTTGCTCAAGTGTAGAATCCCTTCATATTTGCATATAGCAAAAATCACCTGGTTATTTTCATGTGAGAAAAGATAACTTCAACCACTCTTGTAGTTTAGAAATGGCGTAGCTTTGATTTAAGACAAGAAACTATAGTAACCAGTCGGACCATACGATGCAATAAAGTGGATAGTTTCTCCAATATTAAGGGAACCATATGAACAATCAATTCTATAGACAACTAAATTGAAAATTCACAAGTGGTTCTCTCTAGACTCTAATCCTACATAGCAAAGATCACATTCCTAATCATCTAGTGAATTAGGCATTATATTGATGCTTTTTCTTAGTCTAATTCTCTAAACCCTACATTGTGATTGTCAGGGATAAGTTATTGTTATTATATAATCTTGTGATGGTGTCTGTTAAATCATAGAAAAAATTGAAAGACTTATACTACATTGACTACTGCTATTGTATTTGTAGGAATCTAATTCTCCTTTGCAATCAGAGATTACCTCTAATGGGGCAGACCATCAAGGTTTTAAAATGATGGCTCACCTTCCCGATCAAACACAACCTGCTATTGCACCTCCATTTCTTATTCGATATGTCGAATAGGTGGCTAGAGTAGAGGGCAACGAGTCTCCTTTCAATGGCTCTAGCTATATCATTGCCCTGGTATGGTGGGAACTGCTACTGAGGTTATGGATATTGATGGACTAGATGATGGGATGGCCTTAAAATAGTAGGGCAAACCTATGTTCTATTCTCTCTATCCTTTTCCAGTTCTTCGTGCCCCACTCTTAGATACCCCATCCAACTAAGCTGTCTACACTCATACTGATGGCTGGTCTTCTTCTATGCTCCTTTGCCCCAATTCCCATGCAACCATCTCATACAAACTTGCACTCAAACTTTCCCTTGCCTCCATCCATCAACATTGCATCTAGTAGTGGAACGGGTTCATGTTGTATAACAAATGAGCAACGTTTTCCTTTTTGTTTTCTCTTATATCTTTTTAGCGTCACAATTGTGACATCGTCGGGCTATAATTGAAAAAAAAAAGCCAAAAACACATTACATTTTCCTGCCATCGCAAATTGACCTCTAATGTATTAGTGAAAGGAATTTTAACTTTGTACTTTCCTTTGCCTTTACGATACCTTCTTGCAATTAATGCTTCAATGGCTTCAAGATCACTATCAAAATTATCTTTCTCTTCACTTCCAAATTGTTTTCCATTAGAATTTGTAATTTTCTTCTTGAGTGACAACTTGGCTTCAAATGAAAACTCAAGATTACTAGAACTAGTAAATAATTATCATAGTTATCTAGCTCAAATGCTATCAATCTTCCAACCATTGCATCCAATATTATATACTCTTTGGATTTCATATCCTCTCTTGAATTGCTAAAAATCTGATGATATATATAGGAAGAAGTTTTCGAAGAAACTTACTTACCACTATCTAATCTTCAATCTTTCCTGTTGAGGCTTTGATTGCACAAATGCCGGCTTTGATTGCACAAACATCGGCTTTGATTCTATCACTGTATTTTACAATGTTATCATCTTCTCTCATCCTTATTTGATAAAACTATCCTCTAAGACTTTAGCTTTGGCTCTTCTTACATTATCATCTCCTTCCTAGATGGCTTTCATCTTGATCCACATCTCATAAGAAGTACCATAGTTTTTGACTTCAACAAATTCAATGTAGTTGAGAGTTGAAGCAATATCATCATAATTTTATGATTCTTCTTCTCTACAATTTCTACAATAGTCATAGTTCCAGTAGGTGCCACATACTTTTCATTAAAATATTTTAGACTTGAGTCACTGATGGTTGCCAAAAGTAACTTCATAAGTTCCTACCATGCATTGAAGTTATCTCCATTCAACTCAGGGATCTCCCTGCTATAAGACATGCTGATATTTATCTTAGGTCCTTGAAACCTTCTCTGCAAGCACCAAAATCTCTGATACTAGTTGTTGGAAATATAAGAGCAACTAAGAGGGGAGGGGTCAATTAGTTACCACCAAAATAAATTTGAGATCCCTTAGATATCAACATAAAACATAAACTCTATTGAAACTACTATAACTCGGTTAACACACATGCACTTGGTTAACAATAACAATATGCTGTAACTCAATAATCACTAAAATAACAACTATTACTAGGCAAATACTAAACATGCATAACTTAAGTTATTGTTTATGATTAACTTTAATTAACTTAGTTGCATACACATAAAAGAAATAACATGAACACAAGTGACATGAATATTTAATGTGGAAACCCAATTTGGGAAAAACCACCAATTTTAACTAGTTACTTTTTTTCACTCTTCTAAAGTGAGCCCTATTAGGAGCTAACCTTGTTTAAGGTTACAAAACACACTGTTAGGTGTGATCATGTTAGAGGATTTAATCACCCTTTTAGGAGTGGCCTTGTTAGAGGTCTTTAGAAACTTCAATCTAGAAATGCCACCTTGTTAGAAGATTTAGAAGTAGCTGTTAAGCCAACTCTTTTAAGAGATTTAGCTCACTACTACAATGGTTAGAGAGTAACATTGATATGACCTAATTTTTGATGCAACTTTATTTCTAATTTCAAATCTCAATTTTAGCTTGAATACTTGATCCTTCCTGATTGAATGTATCTTTGTTGCTCCTCAAGGATATTTTTCTTATCCTTCCAATTTGCTTTCTTTAAGAATCTTCTAATCTTTCATACACTCACACACATTCAATCATTGACTTGACCTTATATCATATCTATTTTCAAGTTGGCTTAAATACACTTTAGAATAATTAATATTCATCTCCCCATTCAGCTAGAACCAACAAACAAATTCAATAAACTCAATATGCCAAAACAAGAAAATCTTTCATTAGCCAACCTTTCTCAGTAGACACTAAACCAAATATGATTTTCATGTGTTAACCAAGTAAACTTGGTTAACATTGCATCTTCACAAACATCCTTTGGTAATTGAGTGAGCTCAATTAGCACTAGTTCCATCCAACTTTCCTTCATTGACTAAGTGAGCTCGGTTAACACTCAAATTTTGCTAACTTCTCTTCAAAACTTGAGTGAACTTGGTAGACATTGTCTTCTAAAATTGGAAAACACTAGAATGCTTGACAGACACATGAAATTGTCTTCATTGCCTGAGTGAGATTGACATACACTAACTAGTAAAGATATGACATTTTGTGTAACATCAAAGACAATATACAATTGATCAATTGTTTTCAACATATACCAATGGTAAGTAGATGCATTTATTGATGAGGATGTAGCTAGGAGTAAAGAATCCTCATTGGAGGACTTGTTAGAGTTCATTAGGTTTTTGATGAGAAGAGTTGAAGTCATTGATAAGGATGATGTTAGGAGTATAGATTTCTCTTCGAAACCTACACCAAAAATTGTTGGCATGACATCAAAATTTTGATGATCTATGCATAGTACTTTTGAGGAAGCAAATTAGGGGAAATAAAACCAAAATCCATATACATGGATAACAAGAGGAGCTAAAAAAACACAATTTTCAACACAATTTTTCATTTGTGTTAGAGGTGGATAAGTTTTTTAGGTTATAGATCATCACAAATGTTGAAAATTTTAATCTTATAGATGAGATAATTCCCCCAAAAAGAAAAAAATTAGAACAAATAAAAGACTAAAAGACTTCTAACCAAAGCAACCTTGAATTCCCATATTATAAAATCACCAAGGAGTTGTTAAGATAAAACCACAGACAGAAATAAAAAACTACATGCAAATATAACCAATAATAGAAAATAATAGATCACACAGAAATGAACACAAGGCACGAAGATTTAACGTGGTTCACCCAATCCCTGGGCTATGTCCACCAAACAACAAGTCCGTGATTACAACCTGATTATAGTCTATAATCCCTTACCGCTCAACACCGCCGCAAGAACCAATTTTGCATCACACTATGAAAAAATCCCTTACCCTAAGACCTTTTATACAAGTATTAAACCACTTTAGGGTTATAACATGTCAGCCATAAATTAGCCATAACTTTAGTGGCGAATCTACGAATGGTGAATCTATGAATAGTACCAATTTTTTTTGGATTGATGCCTCGACCTCGACACAATTATGGAGTATGTACAATACTTTCCTAATCAGTCACCACAATCTAACAATCTCCCACTTGAGAACTGATCAGGCTTCACACTAAACAACAATGGATTGATTCCTTGAACCCCAGATAATTATGGAGTATGTACAATACTTTCCTAATCAGTCACCACAATCTAACGATCTCCCACTTAGGGACTAATTAGGCTCCACACTAAACAACAATCTCCCACTTAGAGACTGATCTTGTAGCAATACCACTACCACATGGGGCTCCCACTGGATCAAACCACCCTAGACTCTACTATTCTTTTATTCATGTTCAGTCTAGAAGAGCAACTAAAGCTAAAGAGGAGTTCAACTTCTCCCTTGTTAAAATCTTTGTCAACATATCTATTGGATTGTCATTTGTATGTATCTTCTCCAGCTTTAACTATCCATCATCCAAAACTAACTGAATGAAATGATACTGCAACTATATGTGTTTGGTCTTAGAATGCAGAGCTGAATTCTTTACAAGACGAATGGAACTCTGACTATGTGTGAACAAATAATTATCCTTCTGAGGATGTCCCAATTCTTCCAAGAAGAACTGAAGCCATATCATCTCCTTGGCTGCCTCTGTAGCAACAACATACTCTTCCTTTGTAATGGATAGAGCATTAATCTTCTGTAACCTAGAAACGCAGCTCATGGCTGCCCCACCAACAGTAAAGACATAACCTGTAGTACTCTGCCTAGTATCAATATCCCCTGCCAAATCTAAGTCAACATAGCCCTATAAATCAGTAGTAGAGCCCCCAAAGTGTAAACACTTATTGGATGTTCCTCTCAAATATCTGAGAATCCACTTGCCAGCATTCCAAAGGTCAAATCCTGGATGCTCATATACCTGCTAACGACTCCCACTACATGGGCAATATCTGGCCTAGTGCATACCATAGCATACATCAAGCTTCCTACAGCTGAAGCATAGGGTACCTTAGACATCTTATCCTCCTCTTCCTATGTCTTAGGACACATCTCCTTAGTCAATTTCAAATGACGAGGTAAATATGTGCTGATAGCTTTAGCATTCTCCATAGAGAAACATTGCAACACCTTCTCAACATAATCAACCTGAGATAGAATCAATATTTTATTCTTCCTATCTCTGCAAATCTTAATACTAAGGATTTGTTTTGCTACCCCCAAATCCTTCATAGCAAATGCATGTGCTAACTGGCATTTCAACCTCGTAATATGATCCATGTTAGACCCAACTACAAGCATATCATTAACATATAAACATAAAATAATGTAGCTATCATCATCCAACCTCTTAAAATAAACACAATAATCTGAATGACACCTATTATAGCCATGATCATGCATAAACCTATCAAATTTTAGATACCATTGCCGAGGTGGTTGCTTCAAGCCATATAAACTTTTCTTCAATTTGCACACTAAGTTCTCCTTACTTTTGACCTCAAATACCGGTGGCTGAGCCATGTATATTTCTTCATCCAAATCACCATGAAGGAAGGCTGTTTTAACATTCAGTTGCTCTAAATGCAAATCTTCAGTAGCCACAAGAATAAAAATAGTACGGATAGAAGTCATTTTAACAATAGGAGAAAATATTTCATCAAAATCAATTCCCTTTTTTTGTGCAAATCCTTTTACAACTAACTTGGCCTTAAATCTTTTCTTACCTCCTTCCTCTTCTTTCAACCTGTAAACCTACTTATTCTATAAAGCCTTTTTACTTGCATGCAACTTGCACAAATCTCATGTCTTATTCTTTAGCAAAGAGTCCATTTCATCTTTCATAGCAGACTCCCACTGAATCTTAGTATCCACCTGCACAACTTCATTATAACTTTTAGGTTCACCATCATCAGTAAGTAAAATAGAATACAAAGAGGGAGAAAATTTTTGTGGAGTTCTAATTTTCCTCATTGATCGTCTAACATTCACTGGTGTGTGTGGTATTTTTTGTTGTTGTTGTTGCACATCATGAGGAATGGCTGGAACATCAGCTTTTGTACTATCATCCAACACTACATAATCATCTTCTTTCTTCTCATGTTGCTGCAATAGATATTTGTATAACACTTTCTCATTGAATATGACATCCTAATTTCTAACAATTTTAGGATTTTCAAAATTCCAAAGCCTATAACCAAATTTATTAATGCCATATCCAACAAAGACACATTTTTTTGATTTAGCTTCTAGCTTGGTTCTATTTTCAGAGTCTATATGAGCAAAAGCTTCACAACCAAAGGTCTTGAGAAAATAATAACTCACCTTCTTACCAGTCCATGCCTCCTTTGGAATACCATAGCCCAAAGGAGTAGAGGGACCTCTATTAATCAAATATACTGTAGTATTGACAACCTCCACCCACATGTGTAAGGACAACCCATCATGCAACCTCATGCTCCTTGCATGCTTCATTATAGTCTTGTTCATGTGTTCAACCACTCCATTTTCCTGTGGAGTCCTTGGAACAATTTTTTGTCTACGAATACTATTAGTGGAGAAATAATCTTCAAATTCATGACTGTAATACTCACCAACATTATCAGATCTGAGACATTTTAATTTCTTACTAGTCTCATTTTCAACCAAGCATTTCCATTTCTTAAAAGTTTGAAATACATCAGATTTCTATCTAAGGAAATAAACCCATACTTTTCTAGTTGCATCATCAATAATTGTAACACAATAATGAGAGCCACCAAGGGGCTATACCTGAGTTGGTCCCGATACATCTGTATGCACAAGCTCTAATTTCTCCTTTTTGTTTTCCTTCCTAGTCTTTACAAAACTCACTCTCTTTTGTTTTCCATACACACAACTTTCACAAAAATCCATATTAATACATTTCAGACCTAGTAAAACTTTCTTTGAATAAAGTACTTTCATACCTTTCTCACTCATGTACCCAAGTCTGTTGTGCCACAACACTGTATCAGAATCTATAGTAGCTATTTGTTCTCCCTGCTCAACTGTAGCAATTGTTCCTGAACATTCATTTTTCTCTGAAACAATCAAAGTAGATGGAACACTATGACCTGTACAAAGATATAAGGTGCCTACTTTCAAACCTTTTGCTATTACAAGGGAACCTTTTGAAACCTTCCAATTTTTATCATTAAAAGTAACTACACAACCCTCATCATTGAGTTGCCCCGCTGAAATTAAATTCCTACTCAGCCTTGGAACATGCCTTACCTCATGTAGTAGCCAATAATTCCCATTCTGCAACTTAATCTTAATTTTTCTGTTTTGAACGATTTGACAGGGTTCATTATCCCCCAAATAAACAAGCCCAAAATCTCCTTGGACATAATCAATGAAATAACCTCTATGAGGTGTAGCATGAAATGAAGCAAAATAATCTAAAACCCATGAATCATCAACACTTTCTAAAGATAGAAGCAAAACATCCTCTTCAAATTTGTTACTTACCACATTTGCCTCCTTGTCTCCATCTAATTTATCTGCTTCATTTTCCTTTTGATTCTAGCAATCTTTCTTTTCATGACCTGGTTTCCCACAGAACCATCAGTCGTTCAGTCCTCTAGATTGAGATCTCTTCCCCTTTGACTTTCCTCTTGATTTTCCATGATTTCTAGAGTTACTTCCTCTCTTAGTTGTTCTACCCCTTCTTTGTGCATTTAAAGCACTTCCTGATGTAGATCCACCTGAGGATTTCCTATGAGTTTCCTCACTCAAAACAACACCGATCACATCTTCACATTTTAGGGTACTAGATCTAGGAACAAAATTACTCACAACCATTACCAAGCCATTCCTGCTTTCAGGCAAAGAACACAAAATCAAGAGAGCCCTAATTTCTTCATCAAAATTAATACCCACAAAAGATAATTGACTAATAATAGTATTAAACTCATTTAAATGATCTGTAATAGATGCACCTGCTACCATTTTCATATTAAATAAACGCTTCATGAGAAATACCTTGTTTGAAGCGGAGGGCTTTTCATATAGTGTCGCTAGGGTTTTCATCTATTCTTCTGTCATCTTTGCTTTTGTAATATTAAATGCCACATATGGTGCTAGGCATAATTGAATGCTTCCAAGTGCCTTTCTATCCAAAAGATCTCATTCATCATTTGACATAGTTCCCTGATTCTTGGCTTTGCCTTCCAAATGCTTCCATAAATCCTTCTGATATAGATAGTCTTCCATTTCCATTTTCCATAACTGGAAGTTCTACCCATTAAACCTATCGAACCTTAGCTTACCCTCATTTTCCATCACTCCTACTCAATCATGAGACTCCCACTTAACCATGACAATTTCCTACAGAGGATAACTGAAAGACAACTTTGGCTCTGATACCACTTGTTAGGATAAAACCACAGATAGAAATAAAAAACTACATGCAAATATAACCAATAGTAGAAAATAATAGATCACATAGAAATGAACACAAGGCACCAAGATTTAACATGGTTCACCCAATCCTTAGGCTATATCCACCAAACAACAAGTCCAATCCTATTACAATCCAGTGATTACAACCTGATTACAGTCCATAATCCCTTATAGATCAACACTGCCACAAGAACCAATTTTGCATCACACTATGAAACAATCCCTAACCCTAAGCCCTTTTATACAAGTATTAAACCACTTTAGGGTTATAACATGTCGGCCATAAATTAGCCATAACTTTAGTGGCAAATCTATGAATGGCGAATCTATGAATAGTACCAATTTTTTTTTTGGATTGATGCCTCGAACCCCACAAAATTATGGAGTATGTACAATAATTTCTTGATCAGTCACCACAATCTAACAGGAGTTCTGACCACCAATAAGTTTTTGAATTTCCTAAACATATATAGTCTTTACACGTGTATATAAGATTTTCTCTAAGAAGGTATATGTACAAGTGATGAGCACAGAGGTTTTCCAAAAATTGTTGGGAGCTTGACCCGACCCCAAATACACTAGAGATGATTTTGTAATATTTGAATGCCACTAGTACATTTTTGGTTGGGTCATCCCCTAACTATCATTTGATAAATCTTGTGTACTTGTCACCTACACATATACCATCTCTAATAAACTTTTATATACAAGTAAAGGTTGTATATATTGAGGAAATTCATAATTATTTTGGTGGTTAGAACTCATTGGTAGTTTTCCAAGAAGTAAGTTCTTATCTATTTTGATTAAAAGTCTTTTGGTCTTTTAGCTATTTTGATTTGGTTGCTTGTTGAGGGTGTTAATCTTGCCTATAAGAGTCATAATTCCAACATCTTCTAGAGTCTATGACTTACAAAACCTATAGGAATCTCTAATAGACATGCAAAGATGTGCTAAAAATTATGTTTTTAACCTCCACTTGTCATCCATGATTATGGATTGAGGTTTCATTCATCCTCAACTTGCTTCCTCAAAAGTACCATGTATGTGTGTAATAGTAGAACAAAAATCACCTGAGAAAGACCACTATTAATCTTTGGTATTGAATTGTTGCCTTGTCTTGCATTACTTGAAATTGAGATAATGACATGGTAGACATATGAAATTAGCATTCATAATGACTATATTTACACAGTTTCCATAATCAAGTCCATAGAATACATACGTTTGCTGGAAAACAAGCTTCCTTTGAATAGAACAATGATGAGATAAAGTAAGGTAAAAAGAATAGCTCTAAATTATCCACAAATGCAACAAATCATATAGAAGATTTAAAAAGGATAGCTCCCAAATTCAATAAGAAACACCATGAGAAAGAGAGTTTTGAAACTTTGAGGAAACTTGGAGACCTATCAAAACTCTTTGTTTCATGGTGCTTCTTATTGACACTTTGCCATAGTCATATGCTAACTGTGTTCCCATTCAAACCCACTATAAAAAAAAAACTTGTATAATCGTATGAACCATTGCACCAAAACCTTGAGGTGCTAGTGAAGGCTGCCCATCAGGATCATAACATCCCACCATGCTCTGCAATCGAGACTCTAAGCTAGATGTGTGCCCATATAGTGGGCCCTCCCTTGGCCATATGATCCCTAGATGAACATTGCAATGTTGATGTTTGACTCTCAAACCTAGGTGGAGGCTCTAACACCACATGGTATGAACCATTGTACCAAAACCCTGAGGTGCTAGTGAAGGCCGCTCACTAGGATCATAACATATAATCATGCAAAAATGGTCATCTAGACTATGAGACCCCTTTCTAGATTTTTTTCCTAATTTATCTATCACTTATTCTTGACCAAATCATAACTTTACTATTTATTCATTTATAACCTATGGTATGACCACTTTATCCCAAGTCTTTTATTTAATTGAAAGAACTTGTCCCCTTTGATTAAACAAAATCCCCAAAAGTCCTACTTATCCTAAATGTGCACATGAAACAGTAGTATTCCTATTTTAAAAGCAAAAAAAAATAATTTTTGTCTAACATGAGGTGTGATGGGACTCAAAATTACATTCCCTTTTTGAGTACCATTCCAAACTTTTGAGTCAAATTGAGCCCTTTAAGTGCATTTTAATGCTTATGTACCTAGACATCATTTTAAGATCTAAGAGGTGTTTAATGTTTCTAACACCTTCCATTAAGTATATCCATGCATCTTGTAATCATTTTGAGTCATTCTGTGATGTTTCATTTTGAGCATTGCTTAAATCTACATTTTTGCCTAAGTGTCAAACAACGACCGAAAGCCTAGTTTGCATTTTAATAACTTGCATCTAGTTATGTTTCATGACTAGTTGCTTTGGAAGTGTTATTTATACATATCTAAGAGCCTATATTTCAGTTTTCAAGTCATTTTGATATGTTTTGACTAGGTTTTGAAACCCTTGAAGTTGGTTACTTATCTCTGTCATGCTGATGCAAATTGCCTTGAATTCTGGAAGGCCCTACTTGACCAGTTGCATCTTCGACCCAATTGACCATACTGAGAAAATTCCTTTTGAATTATATTCTAGAGGTCACACACTTTCTATGTTTCAGATTTGAGCCTATGACAAATCTATTTAATAAGTTTTCAAACATGATTCGAATTGCAACTTGTGAAATTTCACTTATGTCATAAAATGTAGATTGGTCAGTACACCTGTTTAGGATGTCATGTCTATGAATCCAAGATATATGAGATCAAATGATTTGTACCAATGTGTTATACTTTGAAAATTCTTCAAGTGTGCTAGTTTTAGAGTCTTGACCAATCCGTCTATACACCTTCCTAGGTCCATTCCATTTGCAAAAAACCACAGTTTCTGCTGATGTTTCTAGTTCTGTAATTTTGAGTAGCTAACTTTTCATGCTTTCCAAATGCACCCTATTATTAGTCATGAGCCCAAATCATAGTTTCATATTATTCTCATGAAAGTGAACTAATACCCTAGTTTTCAAGCCCTCAAGTATTTGTTTGACCTATTTTTGAAGCCAAAACCAAAAGTATTTTATGGTTTACTAACATGTTTGTTTGTAGATAGATTTAACTAAGCTACTTTGATGGTCAATATATTTTGACCCCAAAGTCATCATGAGATGAGATTTGACAAGGTGTAAGAATGCAAAACAAAGTATCAACATGTCAATTTTCAAAGCTCAGTTATCTGTTTTAGTCAATTTGTAAAGCCAACCTATAGGCCTTCTTATCAGAACATCTTAGTTTGGTAAAAGTGGTAAAATGAGTTCTAAATGATGATTTAGCACTCAAATTTGAATCCAGTTAGTGCCAAAATCTCAATGGATCAATTCCAAGAGTCAGGTGTTTCGATTCAATTTTTTTTTAGTCAGACTCACTTTGCAGCCTAGCTAATTGCTATAGACTGATAAGATGTCGAGGATCAAAATTGTTCAAAAGATGATTATAGTGATTTTAATAATTGGAAGAAAATATTGTACATGTTGATTCTACCAAAAAATGGTTCCTTGTGATTGGTAACTAGGTCTTTGCATGTCTCCCATGATGGAAAGAGCAAGAAGAAAGAGAAATTAGCGTGATAGCTATAAAAGAATTTTTTTTTGAAGATGAGTGAGATTAGATCAAACTGTGTAAAATGAAGCAGTATCTATTGATCAAGACATACATCAATATAATATGGTCGAGAGTAATCCTCCCAAGGAATTAGAGAAAACAAAAAATACAGACTAGGGAAACAAAAGAGGGAAGTGGCCTCAGTTGAGTGACAATGATCTAAATTTGGACGATTTTCATGGATATGAATCAAATCTTGTTGGTCTAGATAAAATTGAGTGTAATGTAAAAGATATGTAGATATTGGAATCGAATGTAGTTTGTACAGAGAATATGGAACTCAGACATGGATAGAGTCAATATATTTGCATCAATTCTCCAAATTATGTTTTGTAGTCTAACCTCAAAACTAATCAAGAAGGAGTAGAAAATGACCATTTCAATAAGAATAAAGAAGGTTACAATCATTCCATGTTTGCAAGTACTGTTGCTGGAGCATGTAGTATGACATCAAATTTTGAAATTTGTTTCTCATTCTTGTCACAGCTGTAGAATTTCTCTCACAAATTACATCAACTATGTTTTCAAGAAATCATATTTTTTTGCTCATATTTCCAAGATTTTGTGGACTAAATTGACATCCTGTGATTTGAAGGTGCCTTTTAAACTCTTAATAGGGATTGGGGGATGGACGGGCACTTTTTTTTCTAATTTGGGGATGAATGTGATTTCCATATTTTAAACGAAAGGAAGGGTTCACTCGCATGATCAATGGAAATGGTGGATGGTGAAGAAGAGGCAAATCATGGTGGGGAGGTAGCATGTTGGATTCACTACATTTTGCGATGTCATTGGATGAGGAGACATGGAGCAAACATAAGAGTTGTAAAAGAAACTTGTTTAATCATAGAGTTAGATGTTTTGGAGGGTTGCAAGGAGGGAAACATGGTTTTTTCTAAACAATGAGAAGGGAGATGACTATAGAACAATAGTCTATGCAATGTGAAATCATCCATGGCATTAGAAGGGGAACAAGAATAGCCCATTAAATGTTTTGAGGCCATGATAGAGAGCAGAGGTGGGCTCCATGCAAGAGGATTAGGGAAGAGGGAGAGATGGGGAATCCTACAGCTATTGGCTTTGGCCTTTCATAACATTCTAGATCATATAAGTGATGCCCAAAATGACAACAACATGGGAAATGCTTGGGAGGAAGGTGGAAGAGGCATAGTTATCTTTGTTTTATCTATCCCACATATCGTGTATTGTGAGATTTTTATTAGTTTAAATCACTAATGGTACTATTCCTTGGTGTCTTAAGAGACACACGTTGGACAAGAGGTAGCCATTCGCTTGGTGGGCTCGACAGGGTATGATAACATAATGAATATTTTGACCGATGACATGGATTTCAACATGATGACATGGCACAACCTGGGAGTCTCATCATAAGTTTAGAAAGAAAAATATGCAGACATATGATGCTATGATGATGACATGAGATTGTAAATATAAAATTGGAGGTGTGCGATGTTAGGACACAATCAAGAGATAAGATGTTACAATGCTAAGATATTATGACTAGGAGGCCCATCAAGAGATCAGAAGACACAATTTGAAGATGTGCAATGTTATAGTGGTTGTAAGATCGGGAGTCTTTCGAAAGAGTCATACGATGCTATAACATTGTCGTGAGGTTGTAAAGCTAAGAATGTGGACATTCGATGCTACAAAAATCAAAGGAATTGTGATGTCATGAAAGGAAAATTATAAGGTTAAGACGTTACAACATTGTCATAAGATCAGAGGATGAAAATCTAAAGCTTAAGATAATACAAATAATGGATTTCAAATGTTGCATCGAGTGTGTGGGTCCCATTTGGGAACTTAAAAAAATAGAAAGTTGACAAGTGGCAAGTGGAAATGATTAAAATAAAAATAATTTGAATATTTAGTGTGAGTGTACATTTTGTGAGTTGAAGAATTTGAATTAATTTGAGATATTATATAGTTTATACTATAAAGTCTTTTAAAATTTTCAATTTAATTGCTCTGTTCATGGCCGAGGGCTTGGTTTTTCAACTACACTTCAAAGGCATTATTTTTATCAAAAATATAGACTATAATATACCACCAAAACTAGGAGAAGATGAATTCTTCATTTCCATAGTCAAATTTTACATAGGTCTCCATTGGTAGAAGCTACATGTAGTTTTATGTTAATGAGACATTCTTAGTAAATGTAGATTTGCTACTTTATATGGAACATAATCAAGATTAGATCATATTTTGATAAGATCAAATTCATTGAGTAGCTATAAAGAATTAGAATGAATGTTTTTAAAGTAGATGCATGGGATAAGGTTGTGTCGGAAAATACAGTTGGAGATTCATAGGTGAGGGAAAATGAAGACAAGCAAGATTAGATTTGAAGCTCTTGCATAATTTATGACATATATTTGATATTCCTTCAGACAAGGGGGTTTCTTCATTAATCTTTTAAAGAGATATTTGAAACATTCTGTTACAACATTGATGGGATTTGATTTGTTGGTAGAGGAAAAGGGAGATGAGTTCAACAACAACAAAAAGAAGAGTTTTTAGCAAGACACTTTGCAGTATTAGATTTTGATCTAGGCTTCTTTTCTTGTCTATGTATCTCTCTTCTTTTTCTCATTATAAGGGTTCTAGTTTTGGTTCCATTTTTCTGCAACTATGATACCAAATGGGGTTCCAATCTTTACTCCTGTAATCACAAGGATGACTCAAATTTTATTGTAATAATACCACCACCATTTTCAATTTTCCTCTATTATGACAATAATGTGGTGTTTTTGAAGCATAAAATTATATAGTCATTCATAGTGTATTTTTTGATTTTTTGCATACATTTAGTGTACTAGTTTCAAAGAAATTAAGACAAAGCTTTACTAAAAATGTTTCAATCTGAACCCTATCTCCTCTTTATGGTTTTTGTAATTTTTTGTTGATATATGTACAAAGTGCATACTGTCTAGTTGCAACTTGGATTCGAAGTGATATGTCATTGTGTGGTTTGCTATCGGGTCAAAGACTTCAATAAATTGCTTAATATACATTGACACAATTGTAGGGTCATGGGAGGGAATGTAAAGTATGAGTGTCATTTTGAAGATAGATGTGTGTTTATGAAGTGAATAGATAGATCTAATATTTGAGTGCATTAGTGTATCTTGGGTATCTTGGTGTATGTTCCAATTTAGTTGATGCCCAATAGATAAGGGACTGATCAGCTTGGAAATTACATGTTTTTGCTATTGCATACTTGGGTTAAGCTGATTAAATTTTTAATCAAATATCTTTTCCCTTTTTGTTTAAAAATTTAAAAGAAGTTTCCCTCACTTAGTTTATCAAATTCATGTACCATGTTATTAGCTATTTCATGTCCATGAATATTTGCATAAACATAGAAGATTTAGGGGTTTTATCTATTATATAGATTTAGTTATATGCCTTTACACTAGTACCACATAAAGAATCTAAGGTCCTAGGTTTTGTAGTGCTCAAAGAAGAAGAAGAAGAGCATAGCCTTATAGTTGGCCTTGGTGTCTGAATAGGTGCATTGACCATGGGAATTAGCTGTCCCTAGGTGTATGTGTTCTTATCACTAGGTTATTCAAAAATTGTTAAATCAGAAGCCAACAAGGTGCACATGAAAAATCATTATTCCTCTACACATCTTTTTCCTCTTAAACATATCTATTGATCTTGCTTATGCGAGACTCTTTTGCACATAGATCACTCAAGACTTATTCTCCACCCTTTATTTTGCCTCTTAACCTCTACCATCATTTTATGTTTAAAAGGAAAGCTCTCTCATCACTCTCTCATTCAGTCTAGTTTATGCTAACATTATGTTGCATGTTTTCTTAGAGCTTTTTGAGTACTTGGAGCACTCACTTTGCACTTACCTTACACTTTCATTATCTTAATATTTCTTTTATGCATAGCTTATCTCACATAGCTTAACTAGGTGGTTCTGTAACTCCTTGTTGGCTTAATCTTGCCTCCCATTTAGCTTAGTTTACATTGTATTACATACTAGATTCTTAGACATTGAAACTCTTTCCTTCATGCTTTGAATCTCCCATTCTATGGTGCACCTTATAAAGGGTGATTAAACTAGGTTTATTTGAGAGACACAATCTCATATCTCTTGCATGTCATAGATACGAAGCTATAAGTCACCTATTGAGATTATCTTCATCATGGGTATTCTAAAGTATAAGGGTCTATAGAAGTGTGTCCATATTTTTGACATACAAATTGGATGTTGTAAATACTTGGTTACTGATCTCATTTGTCTTTTTCATTATTGATGAAGGGGCTAAGGGCTAGATTGACATGTGGAGTCATTAACACTATGCTCATTGCAAAACTAGGATAGTCACTTTGTAACCATTCCATTTTCTCATGTTTATAACCACAACAAGGGTTGGAGTCTTGGTTTTGTTCCTAAAACTATGATGGTTTTTTTTACAAAATAAAACACTAATGTGGATTTCCATTACCTTTCCAAGTCAGTAAAACATGAAGGGATGTACCATGGTGAATGATCTTGTCCAAGGATAAAGAATGTTGGGTAATAGAATTAAAGAAGGTTAGTAAGTATCATTGAGGTATAATGAAGGGTCTAGTGATTGAGAGGAGTAGTTTCCTCAGTTAAGGGCATGTTCCATTATAGACAGGGCATATGGATGGTCATCAATCATTTTTGAGGCAACGAGGCATGGTGTGGATCCTAGTATAAGAGAGGGAAAAAGAGAGTGTTTGTGAGAACCTATAGCTTCATATACACCACATTGCATCTCAATGTTTATGAAATCATGAAGGACCATATCATATATAAAATGAGCCATGAGAAATGAAAAATATTTTAGTTTTTTAATTGAAGAGGTAGAGTATTTCAAGTTCTTATTTTCTTGCAATAATAGAAATATTTATATGCATCACAAGACACATGTATTTTATAGAAGAGATTTAATATATAACTCCAATATACAAAGAAATAGAGATACATAGATCAAATCACAAGTGAAAGAATAGGGAAGGAACGCCACATGGAAAAATTTCAAACAAGATTTCCATTGTTAGAGATTCCTAGTTTAAAGAATAAGAGCCTTTATTTGATTAATTTTTTAAACCCTTTTAATCTATTGTGAAATATAATATACCAAATGAAGGAAAATATTGAAGTTAGAACCATCAAAAGAAGATGCAAGGAAGTATACAAATGGTTTCGATCATGTTTTTAAGAAAACCAAAAATGTATTTTCAAGAAATGTATGCTAGAGACATGTAGATACCTCAAATATGGAACATAAAATCTCAAGAATGAAATAAGGAGATATACAAAGAAGAAAATAGATATAGAGATTCCTTTAGGAAATTTTATGCACTAATAATAGGAATGAGCAATCAATTTGGCTAAAAACGTAAAACAAGAATAGCCTAACAAAGAGGTGTAAAATATCAATGCTCAAGAGAGAAACATACCTTTAACTGATAAGGCTCCATAGCAAAGGAGATGTCAAAATGAAGATTAGGTAAGAAGATATACAAAATAAAGTTTGGATTAATCTTTCACCTGAGCTTGAATGGGATTTGGAAGCTATAACCTATTGGAAACCTCTTTGCCTAGAATCAAAATGTAGTTGTTGTCATAACAATCAATTAATGTCACATTCATTTTCACTTTAGCAAAATATTACCATCCACCTCACTTGGAGATTGAACATTACCAAAACTCACACACTTAGGAAATTTTATCATAAAACATGTAGTCTCTTGTCCAGAATCACACTCCTTGTTCAAAACATTTAGAACATCTATGCATAAAGAAATGAATTGCCTTGGACATTCTATCCTACTCCACTTAGTTTAAGTGTCACTAATGCCCATTTTGACTAGATGTTCATTTTCAACTTGAATGTTGGGAGATTTTGTACTCTTTGTCACATATGATGTTAGTCCTTTATTTTCCATTCCCAAAACACATTGCATGTTTATATCCAACTTATTTGTACTTGGAGATAAAATTTTGATTGGGAAAATTACAAGGACAATGATAGTTCATAAAAAAAATATTCAAAATATACCATATGTGGTGGACAATGACCGAGATTCAAATAGGAAGCAGATATTTTATGAGATAATTAAGAAAGATTTATAGAGGCATATGAGAGAAGCCTATCAATAGTATTGATGCAAAGGCATTTATGTGAGAAGAAATGGTCTAGACTGAACATCTGTATGAAAGTCATAGGGAGTCATGAATGCTATAATATTCTCAAGCCTTACAAGATAGAATAAATGCCATGATCATGATACTGATATTTATTAATGAATAAAAGATATTTTATTAACTCTTTAGGAATACTACAAGAGAATCATATTTTTAGTAAACATATAAATCAAGGACAACCACATTTATCAATGAAAGGTACATTGAGAATGTGTTGTAAAATAGATTCAATAGTGATATATTCAATATCATAGAAGGAAATAATGAAATCACTATAAAATCATAGAGGAAAGGCCTTCTACGAAACTCCATTCAAATAATGTAACACAAAATGTTCATAATAGAGAAAATAGAGGTATCTAATAGTACCATATACTTATAGTTTATAATACACTTGATAAAAAATATAGTCATATGGAAATGACACTATTATATTAAAAAAATCATATATATGATATGTATTTAAGATATATTCCAAGGCTTCAAGTGTACAACAAGGGTAGTAAAGTTGCATGAATGTGTTACATTTCAACTACACCTTCCAATAAATATGATAACAATGGTGAATACAAAGGTACACGTTTCTATCATGATAATAATATAATACTAATAGAGATTTTACATGCCAAAGGAGTATTTCCAACTTTAAGGTAAATGTAGTAAATAATGGACAACAATCCAATGTTTCAAGTGTACAATAGGGGTAGTAAAGTTGCATGAATGTGTTACATTTCAACTACACCTTCCAATAAACATAATAAAAATAGTGAATAAAAGGAACAAGTGTCTTTCATGATAATGATACAGTACCAAATAGATATTCTGCATGCTACATGAGCATTTCCAATTTAAAGGTAAATGTAGTAAATGATGGTCAATAATATTCAATGATATTACATTTGTGATGATACTATTGTTAACTGATACAAATCATAATGACAAAAGCATATATAAGTTATATATCCAAAGAAGGCATACATAATTAATGTGTCCACAAATAAATGAAGAATATAGAAAATGTCAATATGGTTGTCACAGTGAAAGAGCACTACTAGAATTTGTGAAACAAATGCACAAGGTTAAATAGAAAATGAATAAGTTTCTAAATGAGTATTGGTTCAATTCTTTTCACAGGCATCAAAAAGCATAAAAGGATAAGAACAATGGGACTACATTATAAAAATCTTTTTATAAAGTTCCAAAGGAAAAAACATGAGAGTGTATAATCAGGATAGCCAAGTCAAGTAAACTAAATGCATTAATTTTTTATTTTATTCTCAGTAGAGGGTAAAACATTACTGAATATCAAGAATTCATGATTTTATGGATAGAATAAAATGTAAAGTTTTCATATTTTCCTGATGATGTGATGTAAAACTATTATAATTTTTTTTTTGAACCCATGTATACACAAGAAAATAGAGAATAGGGATAAAAATACAAATAGTTATTTCCATGAGAAATTTTGTATCAAAATCCTCAACATGGTGATGTATCCTTCAAGAATGGTAAGTATCAAATAGTAGAGAAACATTAGACATAGCTACAAAGCCAATAAATGTTAATGTTTTAAAAACCCTTGTAAATCTATTAGGAGAGTTTTGATTTTTTGGGAAAAGATCAAATTGAGGGTACCCATAATCAAAAGAGGAAATTTATAGTTTTTCAAAGATTGTGAGAAAATTGACATGCATAAAATGGATGCCACTGAGTATTTTTGGAAATATTTATATACAAACTCTCTATAGACAAATATGTCAAAGGAAAATATATAGAAGAATGAATGATTTTGGCTCTTGATTTGGAAAGATTTTAACTACATTTTAAAAATGTGAGTGATACCTAGGAGACAACCAAAAACCATAATAGGTATTTCGAAAGAAAATCAATTGGACCAACTATTAAGATTGCTTCAATCTTCTTCCATTTGAACTTTGCAAAACTCAAGTGGGTATACCTTAGAATTCATGAGTTTTCAAAATTTTTATCATTTCTTAATACAAATTCCCCAATAATAGAGGAATGCCTATGATTCTTCTAATTTAAGAATTGAAAAAGGGATGCAAAATGACAAACTCCTCAAATCCTAATACTCCTTAAATGAAGTGTAGGCTATGCTTTTAAACTTACAACAACAAAATTTAAAGATTTTGATTAATTAATTTATAACTTTATAGTCCATCTAGATTTTACCAATTCAAAAATATGATCAATGCCTTATCCATTGGGCTATTACTCACGAAAATTTGACACATAAAACCAGATCTATTCTATCACTTTCTGAAAAGGAGATCAATACTTAGTCTAAAATCTCATTCTTATCACAATCTCCTTTAGAAAACTTTCAGTTCTCCCTATTTCATATCAAGCATTTATATAATCCATTAGATTATTAGCAAAACATGAACTAAGATATAATTTGAAGTGAATTGTAACTGAAATTTAATAGACATTATCATCAAGTTATAGAAAATCAAAAGCAACACAAGAAGACACAAGATCTAGATTGGATAACCAACTAGTAAGTGCTTTTGTAATATCTTCTTTGAAAAATATACAATTCAATATCAATTTCAGTGAGAAAAACTCAAACAAGCTCAACTATCCCACTTTGTATTTCCATTAATGACATTTATGAAACAATACAAATATACAACTATGGACCAAATCCAAAATATGAAAGTATATATTCATTCAAAATTAAAACTTAGACCCTTCTCTAGCCTTGGAAACTCACTTATATATAATGAGTTTCAACAAGCTTCAAGCTCAGAGGAAAAAGGACACCCATCCTTTAACAAAACATAGTTACATTAGAGACAAAAGGTCACTTTCAAAAACCCATGGGACAATTGATTTAGGTATATGTCATATAATCTAAATGCACTAAAAGTAATTTCAATGATTTATTATGTAGGTATACCCATAGTGGGTGAAATACAAAGGTAAGGTATCCTATTGTAATAATTACTTTCTTCCTTTTGAAAATTATTTGCTCCCACACATCCTAGCTATCTGTGCTTTTTGGTGGGGTAGGAGCCTCTTTAGTTTTATCTTTCTCTAGCTCAGTAACAACCTCTTGTGCTTTTCCTTTTGTTTTTTTTGTTGGAAATTTGTTCAACACTCCCCTTGGGATTCATGACAAGGGCTTAACCACCTCCTATGTACTATAAATTGAGTGGTTGTATTTGGCATTGATAGATTGGTCTTTTGGTGCAACGACAACCCCACTCTAACTAGTGGTATCAGAGCTTGGTCATAGGTTCAAATCCTTAGACCCTCAGGTAATGCTAAGGGGGAGGTTGTTGGAAATTTTTTCAATTCTCCCCTTGGGATTCGTGACAAGGGCTTAACCACCTCCTATGTACTATAAGTTGAGTCATTGTATTTGGTGCAATAATAACCCCACTCTAACAATTTCTTCTACAGGTTGTGGGGCTTTCCTTTCTATTTCCTTAGTTGTTAACTAAAAATAGTTTTCAAATGATTGCTTCTCTTCTTTAGTTGTATCCATGCCCTGTGATTTGTCCTCTATTGCCACTTGTGAAGATTCTATTATTGAGCCATGTTCTACCACCCATTCATTATAAAATGAATCATCCAATCAATCAAAATTAAGTATTTCTTTCTCTTTAGCCATGATATTCTTTGCCATCTTCTTTAATATTTCTTCAAACTCAGGCCAAAAAAAATCAAAGAATATTTGAACATTCACTATTTCTTCAATTGTCCTAGCAAACCAAATGTTATCCTCCTTATTTATAATGTCATTCATTCTCAAACTCAAAATTTCTTTTAATTCATTTCCCCATACTTCCTTTGACTTTAAATCAATTGAGTTACTTAAGGTAGTGCCCACCTCTAGTTTGTATTTTGTTATTTTTGTTGAACTCTTTTAGGCTAGTTTTATGCTTGATGAGTTATAGCATTATTTTGAGATTATCAGATATTGTTTCAGATTCAGTTGATTTTATGATGAGATTACTTGGTACTCTATAACTCATGTATGCATGATGATTATTACAGTGTTTTTAGTTATTGATGATGATTAGTTAAATGGATTATCATATATGTTTTATTATGGATACTTACCCTATACTGCATGTGTATGGTGTGTGTGTATGTTTTCTTTATGTATGGTGTTTCTAATGTGGTTAAAGAAGGGAGTCATAGTCACCTGCTAGTCAAGATCTACATGATGCACCACTTCCTGTCATTGCCTGTTTAGTTTACAATATTGTGTTTGTATATGCGTAGATTTTATGTAGATTGTAGGTGCTAGGTACCAACTTTCTTAAATTGCTAGGATGAGCGTACCCTATCACATTATCTCTATGGTAAGAGGCGGAGATAAATTCTTAAGTCCAAATCCTAAACCTTTAAGCCATTTGTCCTAGAACATTAGGACAAGTATCTAAGTCTATTAGCTTCCGAATGCGTCGAATGATGTTAATTCGTTATTATAACCCTTTACTTTGATCTTGTATGTATTTTTCTATGATGGGTTTTCGTATTTTGTTTTATAAGTCTTTGGTGATTTTTCTATTAATTAAGTCAAATTTAATTATTAAATTAATGATTTAATTTAATGGAAAATTATTATGATATTTTAATATTTAATTAACTAGAGAATTAATTAAATAAAAAAATTAAATATAAAGATAAAATTTATAAGTTTAAATTTTAGAACGCGTTAATTTATTTAATTTAATAATAATATATTTAAAGTTCATTTTTAAATAAATGATAAATACTATTATTATTTAAGTTAATAAATATTTTATCAATTAATGTTTCAAAAATAAATTAAAAAGTGGAAAATATATTAATTTATTAAAAGTTTTAAGATTGCATAATGCGTGCATGAGATTAAAATTTAATAAATTAATTGAAAAGAGAAGTCAAGTGAAAATTAAATAAAGTGATTTTATAATTCAATAAACATGCATGAAAAAAGATAAAGTTATAATTCTAATTTTGGTGTTTTATTGTTATTTAAATTAATAATAATTATTTAAGAGTTTTATTTTAAATAATAGACTCTAAATAATATTATTAGTTAAATTAATAAATATATTATTAAAACATCTCATAATTAATTAGAGAGAGAAAACATAAATTTAATAAAGTTTATTTTAATTAAATTGCATAAAACATATGCATGAAATTAAAATATAATAAATTAATAAGATAGAGCAAGGAATTATTTAATAAAGTTTATTTTAATTAAATTGCATAAAGCTTATGCATGAAATTAACATATAACAAATTAGTTAAAGAGAGAGTAAGCAATTATTTAATAAAGTTTATTTTAATTAAATTGCATAAAGCATATGGATGAAATTAAAATATAATAAACTAAATTAAAGAGAGAAAGCTAATTAATTTAATAAAGATATTGTAATTAAATAGCTAAAAGTTTGTGCATGAAAAGGTAAAAGATAACAAGTAATAAACAGTAATTGATCAATGAGTTCCCTTGCATGATTCTACAATTAAAGCGCAGATTAAGGAAGAACTCTTTATCAAAGATTGTGTGATTGCACAATCAGAGCCCCAAATTAAGGGAGAACTCTTTATCAGAGTTTGAGAGCTCATTATGCAATTACATAAGTTTTGGAGGAAGAATTTCAAAGAAAGAAGTTTTCAGAGAAAGGGGATTATTTTTGAGTGTTTCGTGTGATTGTTCTTTTAGCATTAGATCCAAGTAGGATCTCGTGGTTTATTTGTACAGTGGTTTTCTGTCCTTTGAATTCCTATCTTCTCCATGTCTGTTTTATTTTTTGTTTTTAGAATCCTTCTAGGTTGAGACCCTTGTTTTGCATATTTATTGTTCTTCAATTTCAAAAACTTTTGTAAGCAATTTAATGATTGAAAACTTTGTTTGTGGATTTGGTTGTTCATTTTTCTTAGGAAACATCTGTATACAAATTGGAAACTAGAAAACCCTCGTGTTAAGATTTATTTTCCTTTGTTCTTGAATACATCTGTGGAAGAGTTAAATTGAAACCCTTATTATTAAATTGAAGTTTTGTATATGGAATTGTTAAATTGGGTTTTGGATTCTGAAAAGAAAATAAATTTTGTTCTATAAAATTTGACTAGTTCATTCGAATTTCTATATTAGGGCTATTTTGGAAAGGTTTCTATTTTTAACAGGTTTTTATTTTTAGTAGGTTTCATTTTTTAGAAAGTCTCTATTTTTAGCAAGTTTTTATTTTTAGAAAGTCTCTATTTTTATTAGGTTTCTATTTTTAGAAAGTCTTTATTTTTAGAAGTTTTCTATTTTTAGAAAGTCTCTTTTTTTAGCAGGTTTCTTTTTTAGAAAGCTTATGTTTTTAGTAAGTATTGTTAAAATTTTAAATTTAATTATTTGAAAATTTCATTTATTACTTTATTATTTAAATAAAATTCTAAAGTAAATTAAAAATCAAAGAAATTTATTTGAGAGAATTAATGTTTTCTTTTATAAATTTGGATTTGTTTATATGGTTTAGATATATGAAAATGGTTTGTAATAATAAGGAAATTTTATTATTCAAAAACCTTAGTAATTATAATACTTTGAGAAAATGAAAACTGAAACCTTACTATTAACTCAACAATTTGTTTTCAAATCAAACCAAACAATGAAACCTACACTTTGTTATTTGTATGTTGTCTATGTTTTGGGCTTGGGTTGACTAGAGTGTTGACCAGTCTTAGGATGTTACTAGAGGCTTGGGGCTTTATGTTTGTGAGGTTATGATGATTTGATTTTGATCTTTTATACTCAACCATGGTAATGTGTCTAGTATGCTCTATGATGTGTGTTGATCTATTGATTGTTATTGCTTTCTAGTGTTCTCTTGTGAAACTGAGGTGAAAGTTGTGACCTATCTAATATAACCATTTTGAGTCTTCGATCAATTGATTTGAAGTGCTTTCTAGTCACTTTTATAGGACTAAGGTGTTTCTATGATTTTTTCTTGGTGATGTCATACTATGACATAATTGACTTAACCATTTTGAGTCTTCAATCAATATTTTTGGGATGCTTTCTAGTTGATCGTAGAGAATTGATGTGTTATTGTGAATTATCTTTTGATGCTTTCTAGTCACTTGTATAGGATTGAGGTGATTTTATATGATTCTTTGATTTATACTTTTATAAGCCTATGGTAGGTTATCTCTATGTAATGTTGAGAAGTGGCTTGCAATGGAGGTTGGGGCCCTGAGTGGTTGCCAGGGTAACCCATTGTAAGTTGTTTAATAAGTGAAAACACTACACTAAATGAGAATAAAATGAACCCAATAAGAGTCTTTGTTTGTTCTTGCCCATGCCTTGAGTGCTAGTACAGACTAGGATGGGAGTAGAGAGAATTCTTGGCTTCGACCTTGCATCCGTAGTATGCCTTGTCAGTATGAGAGGATACTAGTGGCCACATAGGGATCACTAGGGGGCTAGCATCCTGAGAGACTACCAGGATAACTCTAGCATGATTCGTGTGATGAAACTTTCTTGCTTACATAGTAGGTTTCCTAAATGTCTTTGTGTGCCTCTAGGTTTAGATGTCAATTTATCTTGGAACCTTTGAGTTAGATTACTTTTAAGATTTCTTGGACTTACAAAGTACTTTAAATGTTTGGATTGATATCTTGTTTGGGATTTGAGACTATCTCCTTAGTGTGGTGGGAGTGGGCCATTTAGGTTCCACGCGGTCAGGTGGTAGTGCTTTTTACTCTTACCATTGAGATTCATCTGTAGTCACTGTGGCTAGAGCTTCCTTGTCTGTATTTCCTTTCATTCTATCTTTGTATCATTATGATGGATGTTTATATCTTTTATGATGGATGGATGTATCTTTTATGGTGGATGCTTTCATTTATTTTATTGTACTTGTATCATGGATCCAAGGAGAATGATGCATTTCTAGTTCTACATATGTATATTATTTTAGCCTTTCATACCCTATGACATGTACAGTGGATGATTGAGAATTCCAAATTTCATTTGTTAAGAGGCATTTGGAAATTTTTTTATATTATTTAAATGGACATTGGACTTTTAATTATTCTTTCATATGGATGTGGCATTTATTAGACTTAGTATTAATTAAATTTAAATGTGATTGAACATCATGGGATCCATAAGAAATGTATCTAGTTATGTATGCTTATAGGTGATTGTATATTATTGCTTTCATTAATTTATGTTTGATGTGTATGTTATTCTTTCTTAAAAAAAAAAAATGTTTGGCAAACTTAGCAAAACTTTAGGTTAATTCTTTTGGATCCCTTGGTAGGGCGTTACACTTAAGACATGAAGAAAAAAATTAAAATCCTTACTTATATATTTGGAAAAACATACTTTCATTTCTCTATGAAATATGTTTCTTCTTGAATCAAAATCCATTAGGTTAGTGGTCTGATTTTATGATCTTGCAACCTATGTATCTGTGTTAGTTTTACCAATTATATTGACACACCAATCAGTTACCTCCTACTCTCTACTGATCCACTTGTCCAAAATTTTTCTCAAAAAAATTTCATTCTTATTTAACTCACTTCACATATCTACTAGTTTAGACATTTCAAAATGAAATAGGGGCCAGTTAACATGGTAAACCAAAAATAGAATAACATCCTTGATATTATCTTCATATTTTTGTGATGCTTCTGCTTGTGCATCTCTAAGTTTGGCATTTTCTTCTTCCAATTCCTCCTTAATATAATATTCTTGATGTGAAGGAGTTTCTAGAATCTTAAAAATAGGTCCAGTAGGAGTAGGTGGAGATGGGGATGTTGAAATAATTGCTTGAATTGGTCCTTCTACCATCTTTCTTTTCCCTTATTGCTTCTCAAGTCTGGCAATGATCTTTTCCATTTTATTGATTCCCCCCCCCCCTCTCATCATACATTTCCAAAATGTTTTCAAATCTAGGATTTAAATCAATAATTTTTTGTTTTTCTTTCCTAGCCACATCCATATTGAAATCAGCCACTTATTTATTTTTTAGAGCTAATTATTCACTGTCAATATTTGACACTTTGTATACCATCAATCTCCCTACATGTTTTGAATCTAAAATATCTTGGAGTTAGGACTCACTCCATTTTTGTATTGACCATAATACCAATGTTTGGTGTTCTCCATTGTATTTCACACCCTTGTGAGCCTCATTGGCTTCTTCTTCTATTTTGAACTTTGTTTCTTTTTCCTTTCTGATGGCATCAAAAGCCATGGTGTTGGTTGAGTACCAGGACACCAACATCATTCAAAGATTTCCTTCTAGCCTCTAGACTTATCCTATCAATTTTTTTCATTAATTCTTCCTTTACTTCTTCTATCGTAGAGTCCTCTCTATCAAGTTGCTTTGCTTTCAATTTCTTGCATTTTGCCTCAAATTTGAAATATTGACCCTCAACAAGAATTGAATAAATGCTCTAGACTTAACAAAATCATCATCAGATATAAATTTCTTAAAGGCATGTTCAATAACAATATCCATTCCCCTTCCCTTGAAATCCTCAACTGTGAGGTCTAGAAGTGGTATTGGGGGTTCTTGTGGCATTCCTTCCTCTAATTTAGCTATTGCTATTAGAACATCATCCTAGCCTCCCATCTGTCTCAATTGCTCCCTTATTATATTTTCATTATTAAAACACATGAGAGTTTGGGAAGATGAATACTCTTCAACCCTTGATGAAGTCCCAACTTCTAATTACTATATTTATGCAGATGGCTCTAAGGGAGGGCTTTTAGAGTATTGCCTCTAGCATACTGGAACAAATTGTGCCTCTATATTCCTAGCCACAATGTATCCAATTTTCCTTTGGAGGGTATATTTCCATGAATTTATGATAGATTTAATTGCAAGTTTCTTCATTACCTTCTTTTCCTGATCAGGATATGTACTTGTTAAGGATTCCTTCTTTTCATTCAAAACTTGCATAATCTCAATAAATTGTGACGTTAATTTACTAATCTTGTCACCCCAAAAATTTACATCTCTTAATTGATCATAATTTCTATCTAGAGAATTTATAAATTCCATAACCTTACCAAAAACTCTCTAGTTTTCATTTTCACTTCTTGCTCTTGCAAAGAGAATTCATTTCTTATGACATCTTTAGGGTAATAAAAAACATGACTATAGTTCATGGCCTTAGTACTTTCTTTGAATATTTCATAGAAACCCTCAGGGTCTATAAACCTAGGGCGTGACTGGGCCATTTGATATTTATCCAAAAAAATTCCAAGGTGCTCCCAACCACCCTTTGTTATCATGAATTGGTGGGCCACTGTAAAACTAGTGAAAATTGTTCCTCTTGACCTTCCCACAAATTCTCTTTCCTCTAGTTCCCCAACTTGCCATAAGAAGTCAAGAACACCTACCTTGAGAGGAATTTGTGAGGGTAATAGATGGGGTCTACCTTGAAAACCATAGACTCTAAAAATAGTAGAAATAGGGTAAGGGATAATGTCTCCCCAATTATGGCTTACCTTTAACCTTGTAGCATACTCTTTGGGCCTGATTAGTTCCAACAAGGGTTGGAAATTCAAGGGTTTTCCTTTGTTAACAATGACCTCATCTTTGATGCAAACTATATGTCAAATCTAAAAAAACTCATATTTTTCACTTCCAAGGACATATCAATACTCCAAAGCTACACTAGCACTTGCTCACCTTCATGCTCCTTTTCTAACTTCATCTCCTTTAAAAAAAGAAACACCTTTAAAAAGGCATATGTACATAATCATGAAATGCCATTTAAAGGGTTTATCCACTTTAATTTTACTTATTCCAATCAGTCAAATATGGATTTCCTCAACCATATAAGAAGCAAAATAAAAAACTAAGCTCATTCCATACTATAGAATCTGGGTTACCATATACATTAAAAGCACTAGAATATAGTCTTTCTCATCTATACAAAACAATTTACATAGAGAACAACAATGCCTGAGCCCTAGGGTTAAAATAATTTTTCATCAAAGGTTCTAGGGTGGATGATGTAACTAATGTCAAGTTTCCCATCTTGGAAAAATGCTCTTGAAGTGGTCCTCTCCTGAGATATATTCTTTGTGCATCATAATTTGCTTACAGATTCCCAAAATCAATCTCCTTATGCAAGGTAATGTTAAGGGTTGAGAATGAAGATTTCTCTAAGAACCTCTCCTATCCCCTTAAAGAGATCATCTCCATAATGATTTCTTACTAGTCATAACATGATGTCATATTTCTTAGCAAGCATGGTTAAAAGGTACTTGTCAAATGGCTTTTTTGACTATCACCCTATCTGCCCAAATTGCCAAAAGCAATTTAGAGTCCCATGCCTTCTTGTTCTCATCCATAATCCTTTTGATAATCTTCAACATAATTTTATTTGTGGATTCTACTTTTCCCATTTACTCAAGGATAATGAAGGGATGAAGTAGACCTAGTAATAGCACATTTGTCACAAAATTGTATAAATTCATCAGATCCGAAACACATTACATTATCTGTCAGAATTATCTATGGGCATCAAAACCTTGTAGTTATCCTATTCAACAAGAAATTACTCACAACTTTACCAAGTACCCTTCTAGTTGGTATAGCCTCTACCAATTTTGTGAAATAATAAGTAGCTACAAGGATCCATGAATAAACACTACTTGATTTATTTTCTATCTCTCCTATAAAATCTATTTTGCATTTCTAAAAAAGTGCTTGAACCTCTATAGGCTTCAATGGTATATTATTAGAAAAATTTAATTTTCTAGAAAGCCTCCGACTAGGGTCACACTTCCTAACCAAATGACAAGCATTTTAAAATAATCTTAGCCACCAGAATCCAACCCTCATTACTTTGTGGGTTATTGTCTTAGCCATGTAATGTCCTCCAAATACTCCACTATGCATCCCATTTAAGATCTTTGTTGATTCCTCCTAATCCACACATTTGAGTTACAATCCTTCAAGATTTCTCCACAAGAGTTTACGATCGATAAGAATATACCTTATTTCTTGTAGTTTCAATGATGTCTTTTCATTATCAATCATGCTATGTGGAATATCCATGTGATGCAAGTAATGAATAAAATCCTTTTACCATTCACATTGGTCCATATCACAAGTATAAGTGCAATTTTATTCATCTATAAGATTAATTTGGCTAGCATCTAGGTTATATTGAGCCATTAGCTTTTCCAACCCTTTTTCTCTTACCAATTTTGTGATTTGAACATCTAGGTCAAATTCCTGAATCCTATTTATCCACCTGCATCTTTTGCTAGATACCTCATTGATAAAATATGTCTTATAGCAACAATTGAAACAAAAGCTATGACAATGGCTCCAACCAAGTAACATCTAAAAGCCTTAACTGCATTTGCTAAAGCATAAGCTTAGTTCTCACTTATGTCATATATAAGCTCTACAACTTGAAGTGATTTTCTAAAGAATGCAGTGGGTTGTTCAAAACCCTCTTCATTTTTCTAAGAAATACTAATACAATTTTATGAAAGGAAGAAAATGAAAAGATATGCATGGGATTTGTATGATTTGGATTTATGAGTATAGGCACATTCTTGATTGCATCTTTTATTATTGAAGGTTCTCCATCCCATTTGACTACTGCTCCCTTTTTGAGCATCTTAGAGAGTGGACTACTAATTTGGTGTAGTGACACCCTAATAAAAATGAATTAATAGGATTCCTTTGAGTTCTTTTGAATCCTTAGGATTTATTAGGATCATTGGATATTCATATTGTCCCATTTGTGAGACATAGTTCCAAGATTGGCACCCTATAAGCCCTTGGTCAACTATGGTCAAAGGTGTCAAAAGGCATAGAATATTAGGCTATGTTAGTTTTTCATTTTTTAACATGTTATTATCCATGTTAGATTATTCAAAACCAACTTTAGATGTTATAGGAAAAAGTTGCACCAAAATTGCAAAGTTGCTAAAAAGTTGTCAAGCAACTTTTTGCAAAAGTTATATTTTGAACTCCCTGTTAGTAAACTATTTTGTCCTTCAACAAGAAATGTAAATAATGACTCAATATTCTTAAAAAGAAGAAAAAAAGTACTAATAGTTGGATCATTTATCATTGATTGATAACTATCCTCTGAATTAAGAGGTACAACTCCCTCATTTACAGATTTGCAATGAATTTAAATAATAAGATGTACCTTTAACCTGAAGGCACTTAAGGGTTTTCAGACATTCATTCATAGAAATGAAATGAATGTGATTTCAAGATTTATAAATTGTGTAGAAGAAGAAAGACAAACAAGCAGCCACAAGACTACCTGGTCAATCTTTCTTATTACAGAGAAAATGGAAGAAATATTTCTTCATTTTACAAACAATAAATGACATTGCAAGAAATGTATATTAGATATGACAAAACTAACTATATAATCAGCATTTTGCTTAAGAAATTCATACCCAGACTCTAAAATCTAACATATAAAGTTCCTACATCACAAATACATAACAACATAACCATAGGATTACCTTGTTCCTGCAAATCAAATCAAAATACAACAAAAAAAAATTAATCTTTGCTTTCCCTGTTACAAATAGTAAACTGTCTTCTCCCTATAGCAACTGTAGAACTTGGAGACTTGAACGAAGAACCCTTCTCTCATTATTTTGTGGACTATTTATCTTCTCCTTCTGTCCATTCTTTTTCAATTTGAATAACTATTTCTTGAAACTGCTGACATCTCCCAATAGTATTTTTTCCTCATATGATCTTTAAATAATATTACGTATTCTATTGTCCATTATTGAGGAAGGGTAATGTATCAAAGATAAACATAATGTTTAATAAAACATTATGATATTGCTTACATTCCTCCAAGTTTTTGCTTATGGACACCTGCCACTGCTATGCTAAGTCATCATTCAAATCTACTCTTTATCATGCCTCTTAGCTTTTTCAAAAATAATCATTGTTTTTGTCTTAGTGATAGTCATTGGTAATTTATATACTACTGCACTTAAACGGTCATAACTTTTGATCCATAACAAATTTTACAAAATGGCTTAGAGAGAATTTAGATAATTAGGTTTCCTCAAACATATCCAAAATTCAACTCAATCCAATAGTTAGACTAAACGTTGTGGGCCCTACAACATGACTATTTTTATGACTACAACACATTTGTATTTGTTGGTACGTTGAAATGCCTGCATGCAATCCATTATAACTTTTGACTTTGGCCAAATTTTGAAGATTTCTTTGGTGAAGATATAGAAGAAATTATTTTGGACAACATATCCAAAATTCAATCAAATCCAGTGGCGGAGCCAAAAGTTATGCCCCCGCATTGTGACTGTTATCTTTTATGCTGACAAAAATCTATGGTTATAGGTTATATTAAAAATTATAACAATATATACACCAATACTTGCACATGAATTACATGTTGGAATTTATTTGCTATAAATCTCATTATCCACCACCCTCTTCTAGCCTTGGATCTTGGACTTTCAAGCTTGAAGTTGAATTGAATTCCTAGACCTTGAAACATGAACCTTGCTAAACTTCAAACTTGAAGTTGAAGTGACCCAAGGGTTCAACTTCAACTTCAACGTAGGAACTCCAGAGTAATACCAACATGCCTTCATCTTTGTCAACATCGATAACTTCCAGATCGATGCATATCCTTAACTTGGATATTCTTCCATACAAATCGATTCATGTTGGATTGTGACTATTTAGAGATGATGGAACGTATTACTTGAATGAAAACTAAAACTTCAAGCCTTGAATTTGACCATGGAACCAAATCCATAAATTTTAGTCGGTAGGCTGATTACAATTTTATGTATTGAATTTGTGTCTTCCGGATTCACAACCAATGAAATTACATTTCTGAATGTCTAAACTTATGGAAACTTGAATCACTGAACCTGAATGTTTTGGGCCTTGATTCTGCAAACTCAAACTTGAAGTTGAACTTAGGAACATTCAAGTTCAAGTTCAATTTCACATATTATTGACTAAAATACTATTATCATAAAGACTATGACCTTTTTATGACCTCGATCAAAACTTGAACTTGAAGTTGAACTTAGGAAACTTCAACTTCAACTTCAACTTTTACCTGGACAAAATAATTGACCTTAAGAGCAAAGAATAATATAAATGTAACACTCCCAATGACCATATTTGGTTCAAATGGTTTTTATAACCATTGGGAAAGTCTACATAGCCCTTTTAGGTGGGTGGTAGACACACAATGTGTAATTTTGCTCAAAATTAATAAAATATACCAAGTTTTCTACCAAATTTGATGTTGTTTCAAGTTGTACGGATGCCTTCTGATACATAGGTAGGGAATTATTTCATATTCAGATATCCAGGTGAATCAAATTTCAAATTCACTTGGAATGAGATCATAGATCATAATACAACTCTAGTTATTCCCATTTTATTGATTGCTATCACTGTTTGGTGTAAAGACCTACGATTTCATCAATTTTTTCTCATATCTTGAGATTCCACCATGGGAATTTAATGACCCTAGGTGGAATCCAAGCTGAGACAATTTATTTTATGATTATTTTGGTTTTATGTCAAAAAAGGCTGATACGAGAGAGAAAATTGATGCCCTAGGCATGCAAGATCCATGTGCACGCTAGGAATTCGTAGCAAGATCTCCTATAACTCAATATAGAGAAGGTTTCACGGCCTAGGAATTGGTTTGTGATCATTTCATATGGAACCCCTTATGTTCCAATTTTTTAATTGATTTTTTTTAGGTATTAGGGTACTTCCTTTGTTAATGGAGGCCTAATTGCCTAATCCTACCAAGTGAGATTTCAAGTTTTACTTGCTACATTCTCATCTTGGGATTCCAGTGCCTTGGAATGTTGTTTAAACCATAAAAGGGTATCTGAATCTATTATTAATTCCTTGGGTTATGTGGAGATTTCTGATTCTAAATCAAGGTTTCAATTTTCAAGGGCTATAAGCCATTCCTTGAGTTTGTGAAGCAACTATTCAATAAAAGTTGCATAGTATGAATATAATGTATGATTCATGTTTTTTTGGACCTAAATAGACCAAGTCTATGCTTTAGGGTCACCCTTAGTCCTTATATGGAAGTATTGTGTCAAAATTATGCCTTATGATGCCCTTAAGAGAAACTAGTGATTAGTTGTCTTTGTGATTAGGGATTCCTAGGAGTGGTTTGGGTTGTGATAACCATTACCATCTTGTTAAACACTTGTGATAGGTTTTTGGGGTAGGTTGGATTTGAAAAGACACTTATTATTTCATAACCTTCACTAAAGAGGATTCTAGGAACCTTGTTACAACATGCCACTAGTTCCATTGCATCAAGTGGTATCAGAGCATAGCTCTTACTAAAGAAGATGAAGAGATCCATACAAGGGTGAAAATTTTTGAATTAGAAAAGTTAATAAGAGAGAAAATATCAATCAATGGTGTTCTTGCAAAGAGGTTGAGAGAATTGGAAGGCAGGGTAGATAAGCAAAAAGGGGCACAATCTGATGATGAAGATCAGGATGCTGAGGCTAATGACCTTGAAGAAGAAGGTGGAGTACCTATTAAATAGAGAGTACTCTTAAATTCTCTCAAATACATGGAGAAAACAACCATGGAGAGGAAGTTGGATTTGCTAAATTTCAATGGTAAAATGAATGCTAACATGGCATTGGATTGGGTAGAGGCCTTGACTAGTTTCTTTGAATGTGAAGAAATTATAGAGAAGCAGATGGTAAAGATGGCTAAATCCAAGTTTAAGGGAGAAAACCTAACTTGGTGGAACTTCATCCAGATAGAGAGGGTGAAGAAGGGAAGAAATATGATATCATCATGGGATAGAATGGTGGAATTAGTTAGAGAGACCTTCGTACCTGATGATTATGGGGTTCAACTCCATAAAAGAAATAAAAGCTTGAAGTAGAAGGACTTAGATGTAAGTTTTTATATTGAAGAATTCTTAAAAATCTGCATGAAGACAAATGCAGTAGAGGATGAAGAGGAGAAACTTGCTAGATACATGAATGGCTTGAAGATAGCCATTCAAGAAGAATTGAGTTTGCATACTCCTACTACTGTAAAAACTACTACCAGTTGGCAATAAAAGTGGAGCAAAAGTTCAAGAGGAAACAAGATCATAATAGGGCCAAAGGTAATGACAATAAATCCTTCAAAGGCAAGAATAATTCACGAAACAAGGGGTAGTATAGAAAAAATAAGGCTATTGATCAAAATATAAAGAACAAGGATCATAATGAGTCAAACTCTAGAGGAAACTATAGAGGAGGCAAAACCTTTAATAGAGGTAGAGGTGGTAGAGGCAATGACCCTATCAAATGTTATAATTGTAACTAGTTGGGACACCATGCAAGTAGATTCCCAGAGAAAAGAAATAATAATAACCAAGGTGAAAGGAGAGCACAATTAGTCCAAGAAGACTATTTAGGACTTGAGGCTGAAGAAGGAGCAATATTGATGATGAGGCAAACTTTATTGTAGGTCCCACATACTCAAGAGCCACCCGAAAGGAAGAAATTCTTCAGAACAAGGGTAAAACGTCAAGAAAAGGTATGTAATTTTCTTGTAGATTATGGTTCCATAGAGAATTTAGTTTCTAAAGAAATGATGTAGAAATTAGGATTAAAGAAAACACCACATCCTTTTCCTTATAATATATCTTGGCTTACTAAAGGGAAAAAAAACTTAGTGAATGAACAAACTATAGTAGAATTTTCTCTTAGGAACCTCAAGGACAATGTCTTGTGTGACATAGTGGAAATGGATGCTTGCCATATACTCCTAGGGAGACCATGACAATATGATGTAGATGCCACCTATAGTGGTAGGAAGAAAACATACACCATCATCAGAGATGGAAGAATCTTCATAATGAAACCTTTACCTGATAAAAAATTAGAAAAAGAGAAGAAAACAATAGGGATTGTGATAGGGGAGAAGGAAATGATAAAAACCATAGATGAATTAGAAGAGGGAGGTTTCATACTAATTATGAAGCCTAAGGATAGTGATAAAATTGATAAAAAATAACCTATACTAGTAGAAGTCAAAGGATTGCTAGGGAAATATAGTGATGTCATGGATAGTGACATGCCCTCTTCCCTCCCCCCAGAGATATTACTCATCAAATTGATCTCATACCTAGATCCTCATTTCCAAACAAGTCACCCTACAAGATGACTCCAAATCAAAATGTAGAGATTAAAAAACAATTCAAGGACATGCTTGCCAAAGGTCTAATTCAGAAAAGTTTAAGCCCTTGTATAGTAACCTCTATCCTAGCACCTAAAAAGGATGGAACCTGGAGGCTATACACTAATAGTAGATCTATAAACAAAATCACTATTAGGTATAGGTTTCCTATGCCTAGGATTGAAGACCTACTTGATCAACTTGGAAATGCTTGCTATTTTTTTAAAATAGAATTGAAATTAGGATATCACCAAATAAGGATTAGACCTGGAGATGAGTGGAAAACAACCTTTAAAATAATTGAAGGAATATTTGAGTGGCTTGTAATGCCATTTCTGCTAAGTAATGCTCCAAATACATTCATGAGACTTATGAATGCAATATTTATTAACTTTATTGGCAATTTTTTTGTTGTGTATCTTGATGACATTCTCATCTTTAGCAGCAGTAGGGAAGAACATATGAACTATTTGGAGTAGGTCTTGAGAAGATTTCATGAGAACAAGATGATCATTAATTTGGAGAAGTTCACATTCATGTAAAAGGAACTCAACTTTTTGGGATTTTTCATAACTCAAGGGAGTCTAAAGATGAATCCAAGCTAAGTGGAGTCAATTTTGAATTGGCCACTTCCTAAAAACCAAGGTGATGTGAATAGTTTTCATGGTTTAGCTACATTTTATAGGAAATTCATAAATAACTTCAGTCACGTATGTGCTCCCATACTTGACACAATTAAAGGTGGTAAGAAGAAGAATTTTTTTTTTGGACTAATGAGGCAAACAATGCTTTTGAGTACTTGAAGAATAAAGTGGCTCAATATCCTATTCTAACCTTACCTAATTTTAGGAAGGTGTTTACTATTGAAACTGATGCTAGTAAGTTAGCCATTGGTGTTGTCATAAGTCAAGAGGGAAAATCAATTGCTTTCTTCTCTAAAAAGTTAAATGATGCAAAGAAAAGATACTCAACTTATGACCTTGAATTGTATGCAGTAGTGTAGGCTCTTAAAAAGTGGAGACATCACCTTTTTCCAAAGGAATTTTTTGTTTACACTGGCAACCATGTTTTAAGTTTTTTGAATTCTCAAGAAAATTTAAGTGTCAAACATATCAAATGGATGGAGCAGTTGCAAGCATACACCTTCACATTGAAGCACAAGAAAGGTCAAGCAAATAAAGTGGCTGATGCCCTCAGTAGGAGATTTGTCCTAATTGAAGAAGTCCAAATATAAAGCATTGGGATTGATGCAATCAAACATCTCTATATAGGAGATCAAGATCTTGGAGAAGCATTTAAGGTTTATTATGAACTTATAGGGAAATATCACATTGATTTCTCTAAATACATCATTCAAAATGATCTTTTGTTCAAAGGTTCTCAAATTTGTATTCCAAGGTGTTCTATGAGATTGAAAATCATTGAGGAGAAGCACTATGGTGGCATGGGAGCACATTTTGGCATTGATGAAATATTTGAACAAATAAAGTGGAGTTTTTATTGGCCTAAAATGTCTAATGACATCAAGAAATTTGTGGAAAGTTTCACTATATGTCAGCAAGGTAAGGATGCATCCACAAATTAGGGGTTGTACCAACCTTCTCCAATACCTACTAGACCTTGGGAGTCCATTTCAATGGATTTTGTAATAAGACTACCTAGAATCAAACAAAGTTTTGACAGTGTATTTGTTGTTGTTGACAAGTTCAGTAAAATGGTGCATTTTGTGCCATGCAACAGTACCAATCATGCCTCACACATTGTTCACCTTTTTTGTAAATAAATTATAAGAATTCATGACTCACCCTAATTTTTTTTTTCTAGATGGGGATGTGAAATTCCAAGGTCATTTTGAGTGTACACTTCATAAGAAATTGGGTACAAATTTGACATACGATTTTGCATATCACCCTCAAACTGATGGCCAATCAAAAGTGGTGAGTAGGTCACTTGGGAATATTCTTAGGTGCATAACCAAGAAATATAATTAGAATTGGAATGTCATAATCCCTCAAGCATAATTTTATTTTAATGAATCCTTGAATAGGTTCATTGGTAAAAGACCATTTTAAATAGTCTATGGTCTACATCCTAGAGGTTTATTAGATTTGACAGACCTACCATTAAACTTTAAAGTCAGTGCTCAAGGGGAAGACTTGGAAAAAATTATCAACCAAGTCTAAGAATAGGTAAATAATAGACTGTAGTAGACTAGTCAGTAGTTAAGGAACATGCAGATAAAGGAAGAAGAGAAGTTCACTTTCAGATTGGAGATAAAGTTTGGGCATATCTTAGGAAGAAAAGATTACCAAAGGGCAGACACTTTAAGTTTCACATGAAGAAAGTTGGCCCATGCATAGTATTGCATAAAATGGGAAAAAGTTTATGAAATAACCTTGCCTTCCACTTTGTCTATTTCCCCAATCTTTAATGTTTCTAACCTAACTCTCTACAAAGGTGATGCAAGTTATGGTGTTGTAGGTACGTCTACAAGTTCAGATAATGCTGATACATCATATTTTGTCACAAATCTCCCTCCTAGAAAACTAGTGCAATTAGAGAAGATATTGGAATCTAAAGTCCTTAGGAAGACAAGGAACAAAACATATTTATAGTACCTTTTTGAATGGAAAGGACTACTTGATGTAGATTCTACTTGGATGACTGAGGAATGTATGCTTCAACATGGCACTACAATTACTCAACTTGACTCAAGTGGAAACTTGAGCTCTAAAGTTAATGGGTAGTATGGTGTAGTAGAAACTTGATAAAATCCACTAATAGGATGATTTTGAAGTCTTTTGAATCCTTAGGATTGCTTAGGATCATTGGCTATTCATATTGACCCATTTGTGAGACCTAGTTCCAAGATTGGCACCCTATAAGACCTTGGTCAACTATGGTAAAAGGTATCAAATGGCCTAGAATATTAGGATATGTTAGTTTTTCATGTTTTAACATGTCATTATCCATATTGGATCAATTAAAACCAACTTTAGATGATATAGACAAAAGTTGCACCAAAATTGTAAAGTTGCTAAAAAGTTGTCCAACAACTTTTAGCAACTTTTTTTGCAAAAGTTATATTTTGAACTCCCAATGTCCATATTTGGTTCAAATTGTTCTTATAACCATTGGGAAGTTATAAATATCCATTTTAGATAGGTGGTGGACACACAATGTGTAATCTTCCTCTAAATCAATAAAATATACCAAGTTTTCTGCCAAATCTGATGTTGTTTCAAGTTGTACGGATGCCCCTTGAGACGTAGGTATATAATTCTATAATATTTGGATAGCCTAGTGAATCAAATTTCAAATTCACTTGGAATGATATCCTAAATCATCATACAACTCGATATATTCCTATTTTACTGATTGTTATCATAGTTTGGTATAAAGACTTAGGGTTTCATCAATTTCCTCTCATATCTTTAGATTCCACAATGGGAATTTAAAGGACCTAGGTGATATCAAAGTAAATAAAATTTATTTTAGGATTATTTTGGTTTCATGTCAAAAGATGAAGACAAGAGAGAGAAACTTAATGCCCTAGGCATGCAAGATCCATGTGCATGATAGGAATCTATAGCAACATCTCCCATAACTCGATACAGAGAAGGTTTCAAGGCATGGGATTTGGTTTGTGATCATTTAATATGGAATAACTCATGTTCCAATTTTTTAATTGATCTTTTTTTTAGGGATTAGAGTACTTCCTTTGTTAATGGAGGCCTAATTGTCTAATCCTACCAAACAAGATTTCAAGTTTTACTTGCTGCATTCTCATATTGGGATTCCAATACCTTGGAATGTTGTGTAAACCCAAAAAGGGTATCTTAATATATTATTCATTCCTTGGGTTATGTGGAGATTTTTGATTCTAAATCAAGTTTTCAGTTTTCAAGGGCTACAAGTCACTCCTTGAGTTTGTGAAGCAACTATTCAATAAATGTTGCATAGTTTGAATATAATGTTTGATTCATGTTTTTTGGGACCTAAATATACCAATTTGATGCTTTAGGGTCACTCTTGGTCCTTATATGTGTTTGGGGAGTATTATGTCAAAATTATGCCTTATGATGCCCTTAAGAACAACTAGTGATTAGTTGTCTTTGTGATAGGTTTTCCTTGTGATTGGGGATTCCTAGAAGTGGTTTGGGTTGTGATAACCATTATAATCTTGTTAATAACTTGTAATAGGTGTTTGGGGTAGGTTGGCTTTGAAAAGACACTTATTATTTCATAACCTTCAGTGGAGAGGATTCTAGGAACCCTGTTCAAACCCACTACTGGTTCCATTGCATCATAATATCTACAAAATTTGTTAGGAATCTTCTCAAGAAATTAACTTGGCCAAAAAATGACTGGATTCTTTTAAGAATCTCAAGCTTGGGGACTTTATCAATACCCGCTACTCTTTCTAGATCAATTTTCATCCCATTATTGGAGACTATGTGACCAAGAAGTTTTCCCTCTGTAACAAAAAATGGTTCATTTTCCATATTCTAAATCCTTTAAGAATACCTTCTATAGATGTTTTCAATGGTCTTCTACCATCTTAGAATAAGCAATTATGTCATCCTAGTATATCACCATAAACTTGTCTATATAATCCACAAAAGTAATATCCATGGCTCTTTGGAAATTTGCCCCTACATTAATCAAGCCAAAAGGCATTTTAACACACACACACACACACACACACACACACACATGTTCCCCATGGTTTTGTAAAATAAATTTTATATTGTTCAACCTCATCAACCAACACCTAGTTGTAGCCTAAAAACCCATCCATCATGAAAATTAATTTAGAGCTAGTGACCTATTGCAACATAACCTCCATATTAGGTAAACCATAATTATCCTTTAGAGAGGAAATATTGAGATTCCTAAAGTCTACAAACAATATAATGTCTCCATTTTTATTTTTAACTGGCACCAAGTTTAAAACCCAAGTAGAATGTCAGATGGGTTTGATGATAGCTCAATCTCTATGTTTCATTGATTCTCCCTGCATTTTTGGAGTCAATTTAGGAATGATAGCCTTTGTTTTTTCCTAAATGGTTTGACATTTTTCTTTAGAGAAATAACATATTTAAATAAATCCTCTCTACAATCCTTTAAATTATCATAAGACCAAGCAAACATGTGTCTAAATTTTCTTAATAAATCAATCAATGATTTTCTTATAATAGGAGACAAAGTCTTGTCTATGTATACCTTCTTTGGGGATTCATCACTTCCAAGATTAATCTCTTCCAGCTCTACTGGCTTTTTATCTTTGATTTTTAATTGGACTCTATCTTGATTATCAAAAACACTCTCCAACACCACCAATCTCTTAGGAACTTTGTTTGTATTTAATTGAAAAATTTCCTGGCCAAAAATGGTATCCTTCCGATTTATAGTTTCAACAAAGGTACTACAATCTGATTCCTGGCCATGATACTTGTCGTCATCCAAAATTAATTTTAGAATGTCTTTTTATCTTCAAATACTTGCCAATTTTCCATGTTATCAAGAATAGAGGGCTTGTTTTGCACTTCAATCTTTGAGACTCTAGCAAAAGACACATCATTAGGTTTAATAGCCACATTAGAAAGAAGGTTAGCCATTTTGTTATTTTTTCTATCCATCCAAGTCATCGCAAATGCATCAAATGCTTCAATTTCATCCCAAACAACATTTATATATTGTTTCAACTTTTTATTCTTGGATACATAAGTTTACTTGATTTGTGACACTACCAATTCAGGGTCACCAATTACATGTAAATTCTTTATTCTATGCTTAGCACCAACTTTTAACGCTAGCAAGAGTGGTTCATATTCTTCTATATTGTTGGTACATGTGAAATTCAATGTGAATGAATATCTGAAATGTTCTTTTCTAGTGACATAAAATCTACTCCAGCCCTTGATCCTTCTATAGAATTTGCACCATCAAAATACATGACCCACAATCCTTGTGACTTAAAACACTAGATTACCTCTTGTGAAATTAATGGGACTAGCTTCTCAATTTCTAAAATAGTGATTTCAGCTCTAAAAGCATTTACATTAGTATTAAGGAAGCATTTCTCATTGTTGTCTATATTGTCCTCAATCATATGGGTAACTCTAGGCTCTCTATCTACTTTGATGGCTTTGTCACCTATGTGGAAATTAGCAAAAGATAGGTCATACTATAGGTTTCCTCCCATTGCAGTACTCCATTTTCTTGATAATAACATACCATATTGGGGAGGAATATCAACTACCAGAAGACTCATGGTCAAGTCAATGTTAGGATATGTAGCTAATTTATATGGTAATGCATCGATAATACCTATGATAGGGACTTCTCTTGCATTCATGACACAAAATCAAACATGTTTGGTGTCTAATTTCAATGCAAGGGACTCCGTTATTTTGAAAGGCATGACAATGTTCAAGGCTCCTGAATCAACCATACAACTCTTCACAATCTTTCCATTTATAATTAGATTGAGAAAGAAAGGGTTAATGTTTTCTATGTATGCTTCTGATGAATTATCCAAGTACATTAGGGGTATCTGAGATATCACTCCCTTATCTTCTTTTTATTTTGGAGTAACTTGTACACCTTTCCCTAATTATGACTCACTCTTAATGACATTATCATTCCCAATTCCTCCCAACCAAGAGAGGACTTTTCTTTTATGATCGTCTTTTCTAAACATCTCAGACAAAGGAACCTTTATAGTAATTTGTGACAACATAGTTATCATATCAACATGATCATAAATGAGGGGTTTACTTGAATTACCTTTATTTTATTGTACTTGGGTAGGATAATCTTCAACTTGTTTGACAACATCAAGTTTTAGCTTCTTTTCCTCTGCATTTGTCTTGACTGCATCTACATTTTGAGTTTTCATCTTCTTCTTAGGTTCCTATTTTTTAGCTTTAATATCTTTGACCTTGACAATGATTTGATCTTTTTCTTTGTTGTCATCATTCATTTTGTGGGTTCCATCCTTGATGAAGATGCTTGAAACTTTTCCAAAAACATTATTTATTATTCTATTTCTCAAGTTATAAGTACTATGAACTTGAGCAACCATTTTTGCAATTATTTTGTCAATTTCTTCCTTAGATGGTTTTATCAAATTCATATGTCCCACCTCTAAGACCATGTTGCATTGTTTTTCATCAATTTCACCTTCATCATCTAAAAAAATCTATTGATGATTAACTTGATATGTGTTTCATTGATTGTTTAAATCCATTTTAGATTCTTCTATATCCAATTCTTTATAATCACAGTAGGAACTAGTCATATTACATGCCGCATTATCTTGATTTTTCTCTTGTTCCCCTTAATTGAATTGTGTTTGTTTGGATGTAGAAAAAGACTAACCTATGATACAATAATCAGGAGAATGGGAGGATTGGAAAACTACACACTAGGGGATTTCCCTAGTGATTTACATAATTTATCTGTAATGGATCTTGTGTACTCTTTTTATTTTCACTTTCCATAAGGTTAATGATAGGTTTACCATCCTTCCACTATGTAATGCAGGAATAATTTTGCAATCTGGCTTTCCTTTTGTAATTATTGTTGAATCTTTTCACTAGTATTAGGATTATTTATATTATTAACTAGAGGCTTCAAATTCTTCAGCAAATTCAACACCCAATCCATCTTATCTTCCTCAAGCTTCTTAGTTGTGACAAGCTTGTCTGCTTCCTTCTTATTACCCATATGATTAAACAATTTTGGATCATCCCATCTTCCTAACTTCCTAGATGCTCTCCTATTGTTTTCAATATTTACAACTATCTTAAAAGCATCCCTTAATCTCTTAGGATCCTTGTCTCTTAGTATGCATGCCATTTTGCTATCAAAAACATTAATTTAAGTATTTAAGCACACATTCTCACCTAATCTCATGACTTGGAATAACTTTTACATCCCCTTTTGGAATCTAACATTGAAATCAAAAGTGGATTCATTTTTATTTTTCTTTATATTATTAAATTCATTTAAGACAAAGATGGCATTAGTGTTGTTTCTATATTCATGTTCCTTGAAACATTTTTCCAAATCATTCCATGAACCAATACTTTCATCAGGGACTCTCCTAAATGAATCTCTAGAATCTTCTGTGAGTGAGTGCACAAATAACTTCATAATAACATCTTCATGTTCAACCTCAAAATCATTCAACATATTAGTAAACTTTCTAAGGTTTTCCTCACTGCTAATGACATTGTTTCTGGATAACTTTGTGAATTTATCCCTTAATTCATTTAGGATAGGATGGGAGAAACCAAGGATACCCATGAAATACCTTTCTTATTCCTTTCCATGTATATAGGCCTTTTCTAAGATCCTAAGATATTGGAAGAACTAGGTCCAATGACTTGGGTCTACATAGAGGTTTTTCTTTGTTGTGCTATAGTTAGTTGACAAGTTGTGGTGGAAGAAGAAGTTGGTACTAACTAGGAAATTCCTTGACTATTTATCACAGGACCACATATTGGGATAGAGGATACACTTTGGAAGTTTGGTTTTTCCCTACTATTAGATCAAAGGTGTATTTCAAGAATTGGATTTTCCATTTCATTTATGCTTGTTGAGCCTTATTTTCAACCTTCTCCAATTCATTTGATAAATTGTCCCTTTCTTTCATATCTTTTTCCAGTTCTAAGTTAATTTTGGAAACTTCATAATTCTTGGATGTAAGAGCAAGTTCATTGATATGAATACCAACAAACTTTTTCTTTCCTTTATCAATATTCTTTGTAGTGATATCTATTACATTCTCTTCAAGGGGCTTATAAGATTGGACTTAGTAAATAACATGTCCTTCCTTTTCATGTAGAGAATGTTCTTGATCTTGGACCTTAGACCTTATTTCTTTAATATCCCAAAATATATTTGAATGTAGAGTTGAAGATTTTTCTTCTAACTTCTTATTTTGTTCTTTCAACATGCCCATTTTTTTGAGCATACTTTCCCTTTCTATAAGAGCATTCATGGTGATCATTTCCTTTTCCTTTTCCAAATGTATGCATTTGGCATCCTCCTCTGCAACCTTTTTTCTAAGTATTTCAACTTCAGTCAATAAGTCATCAAGATTTGTAGAGGTGGTCTCTGAATCTATAAGATCACTTAAATCTATAATATTTCTCTCAACAAATGGAACATGCCCAAGGTTTTTCCTATTATCTGGGGTATTCTTTTATTTCCACTGTTGATCTACTTCTTTATACATATTTGGTCTGAAAGTGTTGGAATTCTTTAGAATAACTGGGGGGGTGAATTAGTTATCCAAGGTCCAAATGTACAAATAAATTTTTTTAGTGCTTCAAAAATTCATATCTATAAAACCATATCATGCATACATCCATTAGATCATCCAATACCTTAACGCAGTAGGTCACTATCCTAGGTCAAAATAACTTTTGCAAAAATGTGAACATGAAATACTACAAACTCATTCACACAATTTGATACAAGGATTTTATGTGGAAACCCAATTTGGGAAAAACCACTAGTAACATGCTACCCAATTTCACTCTTCTGAAGTGATTCCCTATTAAAGGTTACAATACACACTGTTAAATGTGACCTAGTTAAAGGGTTTGAATCAATCTATTAGGAGTGAGCCTTGTTAGAGGACTTTAGAAAATTCCATTAGAATTTCACCCAATTAAAGGATTTATAAATGACTATTAGTTCAACCTTAATCCAAAGGATTTATCTAGATTGATACAATTATTAGAAAATAACAACAAGACTTGATCTGGTAATAAAATACAACTCACCTATAGGTTACAGATCTTTGATTCAATCTTCCATTCTACCTGGCATTCAAACTTTTCATCTGTGACAACTTTTTCAGCCTTCAAGAATTGAACCTCTTAATCCTTCTTGCTTTGTATGCCAATTGTAGTCTCTTCTATTCAGCTATCATATGAAGAAACACCCTATAATTCTTTTCTCTATGCATCTCACCAGGCTGCGCGCTTCACTCTACCCTCATTCTACTGCATGTGCTCATTGTCGTGTGCACCCACTATGCACATCACAAAACCCTCTTTATGCCATATAGCCTTGCCACATGCTCGTGCTTTGTGCACCATTGTGTTGCTTCACTACCGTGCATGCATCCAACATCCACACCTCGCATGCTCGCCACACCACCACAACTGTGCCACACCATGCACAACCATGCTGTGTGCCCTTTGCCTAAGTGCGCACCTCTATGCTACAAGACATCACCACATGCATGCCATGCCACTATGCTCTCATCCATGCATGCCACACCTTCACTCTATTGCTTGAGTAGTGCTCATGCACCACACTTTGTGCACCATCACATGTGCACCCACCCCATGCTGCACACGCCCTGTGTCGTGCACACACTTCCATGCCACATTTTGAAAAACCCTAAAAGAAATAGAAAGTAAAAAAGCACACCTTATTTTAATTTTAATTTTTTGTTAATAATTAATTGAAGAGGAATTCAATACTTTTTTTTTTTTTTTAGGTTTTCATTATTTTGAACTAATAAATCCTATTCTTATGTCATGTACATATAATGGCATCCACATCTAGAGAGAAAATGATACCTAAGCCTACTGTCTTCAAGTTCCAAGGTGTGCCATCAAAGTTAAGGTTCCAAGATGACTATGTAGAAGTCAAAGACACTGATTTGGGATATACTCACTTGGGAGAGTTCCTCAGAATCTGCAACAAACTTAAGGAGGGATCTACTTTGGTATCTGCCTTAATCTAGTCAGGGTTGTTGAGTGTAGCTTTGCATCCAATATTAGTGTAATCAATAGAGTTGATCATGACACTAGCTCAACACTTTGGTCTTAACGAGAGGGTGGTGAAGAACATGATAGGAGAAGTGGTTCTTGACCTCCAACTTGACAACATTGAAAGGGTTTTCCACCTCCTGAGAGAAAACCAATTCATTAGTTTCTCCTATGAAGCAGTAGAGAGATGGTATAGGGAACACATAAAGGAGGTGACAAGTATCATTCAATCATCCTATCTCATTGAGAAGACCCCTCTGGGAAGGATAATAGGAAAGGTAGACATTACTAGTAGGTACATGAAGGAAGATATTGACTATTCCATCATTCTTCTAAGCAGGGTCATGGGTCTACCAGTAGCGGGAAATTTGAGTAATTTTATGTTGAACTTCATTGAGATAATCAAGATGACAAAGATGGCACAATACTAGGTCACCACATTAAGTGAAAACTTGTGTGAGAAATTGGGGACAATCAAAGACAAGAAGAAGTTCTATATGACTTCTTACATGGCATATCTGCTAGCAGCAAGGGCTACCAATTACCCTAGATTGTACAAGAGAGGCAATATGCAGGATCCTAATGCCTAGCCCTACATTATCTACCCTCAACTGGTGAGGAAGAAGCTCTCAACATAGAGTAAGGAATATAGAATCGTGAATGATGCATTCATCTTTGTGGTCATTTGATTCATAGAGGGTGATTATGCAAAGAGGTTATTTGATGAGGCAATAGCACAGATAATAGCTCCCAGGGATCATTACATCTAGTTTAAGACATTCATGCATCTATGGATAGTTGGTGCTTCTATTAGCCCTAAGAAGCTCCCCAAATATCCAAGTGATAAGCTGGCTTTGTTAGAGATTGTATGAAAAATTGAATCTACGTATGACCAGGTGAGTAAATAATAGAGACCCTATTGGACATTGCCCCTGGTCATTGGACCATAGAAGGTAAAAAAAAAAGCAAGATATTTGGTCTTTTGAGTGGGCATGGGAACATTATCCCCTTGAGGAATACAACTTTCCTTGGCCCTATTTTGATAACATTGGAAAAGTGGAGAGTTTGGCAGGTAAATAATTCCATCATGAGGAGGCTGTTGAAGACCATTGGATGAATGTGACAAACAACTATGGTGTCCATATAAGGGACTATTGTAGGATGAATTTGTATTTGGCAAAGAAGGCTCTCAAACTAGACATTCAAGAGGAAATAAGGAAACATAATTTTGGGGAGCTGCTGAACCCCCTATTCAACTCGAACAAAATCAGAGAGAGACCCATCATGAATGCCAAGGTTGACAGGGAGGAGGGTGATGATATTAATCATTGGGAAAGGCATGTCATTAGAATGACAAAGAATTGGATGAAGAAGCCTTTTCAACTTGATCCAATACCTGACACTGTGATCTTTCACTCTCAAGCGCACCCAGAGAAAGGTAGAGGGAAGAAAGTTACAATTGCTACCTTTGCAGGCCAGTCTCCCATTAGGCCAGAGACAATATACCAACTTGAACTCCTAGTTGGATACTACCACTATCTAGAGAGGAAAGGAAAGAACAAAAGGAAGAGGACCTCCCCTCAAAGGATTGGAGTAGAATAGGGCGAAGCAAAAGCACCTTCTTAGCAGCAAGAAGAGAGTGTATAGGGGTTCGAGGATACTAGAGCTACTCAAGTCTAGGATGACCCTCAATTGCCTCCATTTGTGCCTAGCTAGTTAGAAGAGGGAGAGAGTCAGCAAATTTCCATTCCTTCTTCACAAGAAGAGTCATCATCCCCTTCTAACTCTACGAAACAAAAGAGGATTAAGATTCAAATCAAGAAGAGGACAAGGGTGACTAAGAGAATGATGCCTTTCCCGTCTATTCCTAAAACCATTCTAGAGGGAGAAGAGGAAGAATAAGAAGAAGAAGATGAAGAGGAACAAGTGCCCCTGTAGAGAAGAACTCGGCTAGCTAGAGCCACAGAGCAAGAAAGGAGAAGGAGTACCATGGGCACATCACCATCCACCCAAGAAGGACCCTTGGAAGTATTTTCTTCAGAAGATGAAGTACAAAAATGGTTGGATGAGTAGAGTGAGGAAGGTGATGACATTTTCAAAATGTTAGATTTTGATTTTATGCTTGTGGGAATAGAGCTAGTTTTGGATAAGATCAGGGTTACCCCTATAGGTGAACCCCAACAAGAAGACTAGACATAGATGCTGCCAGAATCATAGGGTCTCAATCTTACTCCCCCATCTCCACCACAAATCATGGTGGTAGATAAAGGCTTGGTTACTTCTCTACCATAGAGTTTAGAAGAGGAATAGGTTTAGAAGGAACCATCACAAGAGGAGGAACCAAAATAAATGGTGACCAATGAAGTGTCAAAGGAGGGACAAATGGTAGAATATTCTTGATCACCTTCCCAAGACACTAAGGTGCAAGCTGTAGGGTCTACTGAGATAGAGACTATAGAAGGAGAGCCCTCACAAAAGGAAACAACTCTAAGGAGGAGCGATAAGGGGAAGGAGGTGACAGAGCATACTCCTTCATACTTGATAGGTAGGTCTTCTACTGAGAACATTCCAAGATGGCCCTAGAAAGAAATAATGAGGAGTTCCAAACCTCAATTCCATGTTGATTAGGATGAAAATTTTGAGATTGCTAAGATTTTGAATAAACTTGAGTCCTCATTACATGAGGCAAGACCGTTGGCATTTGTCAACAATACATGGGACCAGGAGTTGTTTGCACAAGTGGCTATTCCTCCTAAAGACACAGATGTAGAAAGCCTTGGTCCCCATGAATATCAAGTCAAAGAGGTCATACTTGGGAGTCCCACACAAGATACAACTTGATTAATGCTGACCATGGGAATCAAGGAAGTCTACAGGAGCATGGAGTAGGAAGAGGTCAAATTCTGAACACTTCAAAGGCAAAACAAGATCCTAAGAGGATATTTGGCCAAAGTGGTTGGTCCTCTTGATCCTGATCACCTTGAGGATATATTGAACACCATTCTTAGAGATGGGGGAGCTATACATGCGGATCCATTTTTGAAAGCCTATCAATAGTGGAGGGAAATTTTTAAGGATAAGGGAGGGGAACCTAAAGTTACTATACAATACACAAGAGAACATGAATAAAATGTTGGTGATTTTGAATTAGGACTTTAGTATTAAGGATGAGGTAAGGGCCTAGAGCAAGGACTTACAAATTTTGTAGGCAATAAAGGTGCAAACCTACAGAGTTTTGGTAGATGTATACACTATAGAAGATTTAGATTTAATTGATGATTGGATAGAGAACATTGCTAATAGTAATAAAGTAATGGAAATATTACATGCAAAACTTCATAGGCTTAAGGATCAAGCTCGAGAGAAAATTTTGGAATCAGAGAAGCATTATAGCGACACTTTCTTAAGGATTTTTGAAGATGAAGAACATGAGAAGTTATTATCTATAGAGGCAGTAGTAGAAAGCTTTAAGAATTTTTTTGAGGAAGCTACTAGTGATGAAGATATTTGGCAAGCCTTCAAAACATAAGACGCTTTGCTAGAATTG